>QVRM01005971.1:0-110416 GCA_003439945.1 Dermanyssus gallinae | reverse complement strand
GACGTGTCGACCTGTTTACTTAGGTGCACACTACGAGAAATGGTACCAACGTCTTGAAGTTTTTTTTCTATATAGCCGTTCGGAAGAATAAGTCTTAACTTTTTTCAACAATAGATAAACGCATGATGTTTCGACAAATAGATAAACGCATGATGACGCAAAACCAAGCACAGCTTGCTGCTGTTGACTCAAACTATGACGCTCCCGCCCAAAATACCAGCAATCCCCTAATTAACGACAATATGTGGCACACTCACAACTCGAAAACCTACTAGATGGAGATCACACTGCTCGATAGCGATCGACTGAACTATCCTTTGCCTTTTACTGAGGTAAGGTTGCACAGACATCGAGACAATTGAGAACAACAAAGCAGCCTGGACCATACTTTCTATGAGCACTTAAAGTCAAACGTAGACGTTTTAGCACCCACTCTAGCCAACGGTCCTGTACTCCGTACTTCCTAAACAAAACTGCTAAATGATGCAGAACAACAGATTAGAAATGACCTAGATGAAGTAAACACGTAGTGGTCGGGGAAAGCTATGTGTTGCAGCAGATCACTGTAATAACATTCATGTCACGTCGTTTTCAGTCACCATCCTTACATCGGCGAAATTATGACCTCACGACTCGCCTATAGCAAATATATCCAAACGAGACTGGCCAGAACAATAACGGGCACTATGCTAGTCGGCAAACTTCGACATCCCAATTCAAAGTAGCGTCAAAGACACATGGGCTATTTAGTGTTAATCTAGTATGATAGTGCAGAGCAGGTCGGATTTCCCCAACGAGACAATTCGTGCTTCTAGTCCTCTATGATGCTAAAAACGCTTTTGAACGGGATCTAATTTAAAGTAGTGGTACAAGCGCTGATAACCAAAACCTCTGCCGAATGATTTCATCCTACTTCGATAAACAAAGTCTAACTGCTGAGAGGCAAAAATACAGGGTTACTACCGGGGTTCGATTCTCTTACCCGGCTTCTAGAATTTGGCTTATGACATGATACTAGACACCAACAACCACCTAGAAGCAAGCCGATCTATTGGCATACGCGATTACCTGGCGCTGATGATTATAGGCGGACCAAAGCGCCTGTATAGAACACAGCCAACGAAGCTTTATTAAGTATGATGGAATGGATGGACTTCAATCATCTAGCGCTCGCACCGCATAAAACTAAAGTCCTGTATCTAACGGATTAAAAGTGGACAAATGGACTTCGCCTTATGACGGCGGGCCTTTCGATAGAAATTGAGACATCACGGGGTTAACCGGAGCGGTGCATGTAAAACATGTTTGCGCAAAAGCCCAGAAAATCGCCTAAAACCTGGTACGGATTATGCTAAGGATGGGGGAGGCATAAGGGGGAAACCGAAAGCTACTAGCTTTAGTTGCCGAATCATCGGCCTTTCTAAGCGGCGTCTGTTCATGCGTGCATTGCACTGCGGACGGGGAAACAGTAGGAGAGCACTAAGGTCGGCCCAACGAACACTACGGCTAATATTTAACTAATCACGGTTAGCCGCGCGCACAGATGGTTTCAACCGAAGCCCTCTTGATTCTAGTTGAGATGCTGCCATGGCGCCTATTGGCGAGAGAACGAGCAAGATTTTTGGAGGACATTTTGGATCTCGACAGGCCACGAGTGCCACAATCGCGGCCTGGCAGGAGGAATTGGTGCAGGTTAGACCCGGGGTTAACAGAGAAGCGGATATCGGACCTCAGGACGTGGTGTGACTGCCAACACGGGGAGTTTGGCCTACTGCACAGCTCAGGTTCTGACCAGTACGGTCAATTTCGGAGCCACAAGGTTAAGATAAAAAAGGCCACCAGTAACAGCTGTGTGCTGTGCGAGTCTGGTGAGGCGGACGGATTTAAAATTAGCCATAAATGACCGCGGCCTTACGACCTTACTTAGGCTTATATTGCTGTCAGCACTTTGGCTGCACTTGTCCTTGCTGCCACTTCTCCCTTGGACCTAAAAGCAGAGGAAAAACAAAAAATATGGATAGAGGCCCAAAACTAATAGAAAAGTCAAAGACACTAAAAGGGAAGACACAATTACTGCATGGCAAAAGGAATGAGCTTGCCACTCCGGACGTGACTTTATTCCTTACATAAGAAAGTGGTTGAATCGACCTGGGCGGGGAGGTCGATCACTTTCTGGCACAGGTCGGAACGGGCTATGACAACTTCCTGTTAAAGATAGGAAAGGACTTTTCGGACATATGCGTACGCTGTGACCTAGGCGTCAAAGACGCAGCCCATTCGCTGTTGATCTGCCCAGAAGCTCTACGAACCCTCCGGACCTGCCTACTCAATGGATTTCACAATTTGTGCGATTCATCTGTAAAGGCAACTCTAACTAAAATAAAGGACCTGTACTGGCACACGAGGGTGGTTAGAAGGAGCACCTAGAGCCACCCAGGAGAGACATATTGGCGACAGAGACGACAAATAACGACACTAACTTTAGAACATTTTTGCAAGTAAAGGGACGCAGTATAGCGGCTATAGAGACAAACCCTCAATGCCTTCGGCCAAGTGACCCGAAAGACACTCACCACTCCTCCTGTCAGCTCGTAATACAACTAAAAGGAGAGCCGGGCTGACAGACAGTAAACCTAAGGGGGGAGATGCGTTTGGTAACATGATTTCGCTGAACTATTGTCCAACTGTCGGGGGTGAGTCCCGCACTACATAGGGCTGAGTATATCTGTCTGCCTGTCCATGGGGAACCCGACGTGTCTTCTTCTTCTTCTCTTCATTTTAAAGTGGCAAGGCAAACAAAGTGTGCGTTTTAATTGGCTGGACAGGAAGCAGAAAGGTACTTAAGTTAAAAATATTGTTAATAAGAGATTAAAAAATAGTGTTAATATGAGATAACAATCATGGAACTGACGAGGTCGGATTGCCTAGCCAGTATTTAATGAATCAATAGCACAGCCATCAACGAAATTTAAACGAAATAATGCACAAAGTGACCAATAGTCTCTTAACAACGCAAGCAATACGCATCTGTCAGCAATGTGTTTGTCACCACTAGGCATGTCGTCAGACGTAGACATGAAAAGGAGCGCTCCTGACACACAGATAATTTCTTAGGCCTGCCGTAACCCTCACTTTGTTGTTTGGTCAACAACGATAGTAAGCGTATGAAATTTGATTCTGTCAAAGTGCAGTAAAATACGGACAACCAACACTGCCCAGTATTTTCTTGCACCTGGACAGAATCAAAATAGATAAGCAATACATTTTGACATTACACTGTACGCCCTAATAAATTCCAGCGATCCAACCGAGGTGGAGAGTCCTACCTGGATGGTCGCTAAATAATAATAAGTATTATTATTATTATTTATTATTATTATTATTATTATTATTATTATTATTATTATTATTCTTATTATTATTATTATATTATTATTATTATTATTATTATTATTTATTATTATTATTATTATATTATTATTATTATTATTATTATTATTATCAAATCAAATGCACCTTTATTTAGTCCAAAGGGGGGGACAATATTTACATTTTAGAAACCGTTACCTAGATACATACAATAGTCAGTTTACTTGTGTGGCGACATTTTGCACTGTTAGTGCTTTAAGTTCTCATTGCCCTCGCCATCCGATGTTGTTTACACGATCTGTCTTGGCAATTTGTTTCGACGAGATGGTGTTACCGCTTCTAAGATTGTTTCAACCGAATGCTAAAATAATTTGACTTATTTGATGAGTTTATAATACGATTGAGCATGCGATAATCCGCTCTGGACTGAAGTTCCCGAATAGGGCTTATTCACAATAGAATTTCGGGCAACGTCACACCTTAACGAGACACGACGGAGGAATCTCCTCTGTACACTTTCCATTGCTTCAATGTGTTTATCTAAGTAAGGCCGCCAAACCTCACAGCAATAGAGAAACTTAGGTACAACCAAACTATTATAAAGCCTCATGTAAAAATTGTAATCATTAATTATGAAACAACGAAATATGGTATTAGATATAAGATTAGCTGATCGGATGACTTGTGTAATATGGGTGCTAAAATCCAGTTGCGGTGTCACCGCAACCCCTAGGTCCCTAATACAATTTAAAATAGGGATAGCCTCCCCATGTAGCGTGTAGTTATGGGCTTCTTTTAAACACAATACAGCACATTTCGGCACTGATATAAGCATTTCATTATCCACACACCACTTAGAAACCGCTTCAATCGTACTCTGTAGTACTTGCCTTTCGCTAGCGGTGTTGGAAGGTCCGTATAGTTTCAAATCATCAGCATAAAGCTTATAAGTTATCGACTCAGGAATAACGTTTCTAAGATCTAAAACAAATGTGCAAAAATAAAAGTGGCCCGAGGCTTGATCCCTGAGGAACACCTGAGGGGCACGTGCCCGACTCACTAAAGCTATTGTTTACGCGAACGCAGAACTCTCTACGGGTAAGATAACTAGCAATCCATGATATAGAGCGAGTATCTACATCCAAGTACCTAAGCTTTTGTACAAGTTTTACATGGTTTACTCTATCAAATGCCTTCGAGAAATCAAAATATATACAATCAAAGGCCAGCCTATTGTTTATCATAACAGCCCAATCTTGAGTCATTTCGACGAGTTGAGTTGCCGTGGATTTGCCTTTAGTAAAACCATGTTGATTCTCATCCAGCAAGCATTTAGATTGAAAAAAATTAAAAATGTGGTCCACTAGCAGTTTTTCAAAGATGATACATGCGATAGATGATTGAGCTACAGGTCTGTAATTATCTACATTTGACCTTAGACCCTTCTTATGTACAGGGGTTACGACTGATTGCCGAAAATGTTTTGGCACAATGCCATCCTCATAAGACCTACTGAATATCAAGAAAAGGGGTTCAGTTATCGCAGACGCTACATTTTTATAAAATATGGGTGGGATTAAATCAGGATAAATCTTATTATTATTTAGTTAATACAATTGTGAGGTATGCACGTTTAAATCATGTTTATCCTGCACTGTTCGCTTTCTGTCAGTTCATGGCGCCTATAATGGAAGCCACGTTCCCTCTACACACGGCCAAAGACATCATCTGTCTCAAAAACATGGCCTCGCGCCGATCGCCCGTAACGTCTTCGATTCGTTTTCCGATGTCTTGCAGGAGTTTTGCTGTACCTGTGCTGATGGGGCCGAGTGTCTCTAGTGTAATCGGTTGCAAAGTGGTAGCTTCTAGATAGTTCTAGATACTTCCTCCGTTTTTCAGATCCGCACGTTCTGCTACCCATCCAGATTCGACTGCGCTGTGGCGTAAATATGATAACGCCGCCGTGCATGAAACCGTTACATCCCATACAAGGCATTTTCCGTGCGACCACAGCGGGATGATGACCCCGTCAGGTCGCACTCACTGCTGCCATTAAGACCTACTGGTTCGGGCGTAGATGGTATCCCTGCCCTTCTAAGAGCTCTTCTCACTATGGCGTTGAGTTCAGCGTGCCTTGTAAGTCTGCCCGGGGCTTTTTAGACTGCTTAACGGGTGTAGACCGTCCGAGTCAACCGGTTGGCCGCATGAGAGGCACGTTATTATTATTATTATTATTATTTATTTATTTAATATGTCTTTGAGCAATACAGTTGTGAGGTGTGAATATGTATCCTCATTATTTTATAGTTTCTTTCTTGCTGTCGTCAGCCCATCGCACCTAATATCGACGCGGCGTTTCCTCTGCAAACTGCCAATGAAAGCAGCTGTCTCAGAAAGTCGCCTTCGCGTGCATCTCCGTGTTTGCTTGTATTCGATCACTTAAGTCTTTAATAAATGTCCTTGTTCTTCTGCTGACTGGGCCCATTGTCTCCATTGCAATCGGCACGAAATTGTATCTAGACTCTAACTCTGTGTATTACGGCACTTTTCTTTCTCTGCGTGTTCGGCCACCCATCCCGCCTCGGTAGCACTGTGGCACACATAAGACGGTGCGGCTGTGCAGGAGACTGTCGCATCCCAAACCAGGCATTTGCCTTTTTCCACGGCGGAATAGTGACACCGTCGGGCCTTTTATCGTCATGAAGTCCTAGTCTGGGTTCCAGCATGCTAGGTATTCCCGCCCTCTGGAGAGCTCTTTGAATCACTGCATTTATTTCTGTGTGCCTGGGAGCCCGACCTTGGCTCTTGATGCAGCTCAACGGGTGGAGGCCATTCTTCTCTACTGGTTTTCCACAGGCCTTGCAAATGTGTGGTTCGCATATCGACCCGCCGATTCTGAGAGCCGACACCATGCGGAATGAGACGTTGTCCAGCATGGTGCCGAGCTGTGGCGACGGGAGAGCCCTAAGGAATCCACCGCTGAAGGTGTCTCGTGCGGCCAAGAAGACTGCCTTCTCCGTAGAAGACTCAAGGCTTTCGGTGATCTCACGGGCTATAACTTTACATCTGTAGTTATCAAGCACTCTCTGCGTTACACGTTTTTGTCCCAAGGACCTGGATCCAACTTCAGCTTGACAAGCGACTCTGCCTCCTGCTTAGCTATGTGCAGCCGGTGGTGAGCACTCGGGTCGACTCGGGTAGTTTATTATTATTATTATCGCCGCCGAGGCCTCGCGTCTCTCGCACTACAACAAGAGGTCGACCATCACCGCCCGAGAGGTTCAGACGGCTGTGCGGCTCCTCCTCCCCGGTGAGCTGGCCAAGCACGCCGTTTCTGAGGGAACCAAAGCTGTCACCAAGTACACCTCGTCGAAGTAAATTCTCTTTCCATCCGTGCCAACATTATTATTATTATTATTATTATTATTATTATTATTATTATTATTATTATTATTATTATTGTTAGTTTTATTATTTTATTATCATTCAGTTATAACAATTGTGAGGTATGAAACGTTTAAGCCAGCCTGTTTTGTTCCCTTGTTAGTTCATTGCGCCTATGATTGAGGTCACGTTCCCTCTACAAACGACCGAAGACATCATCTGTCTCAGAAACATGGCCTCGCGTCGATCACTCGTAATGTCTTCTATGCGTTTTCCAATATCTTTCAGGATTTTCGCTGTACCTGTGCTGATGGGGCCAAGTGTCTCCAATGCAATGGGCACAAAGTGGTAGCTTCTTGATAGCTCGAGATACTTCCTTCGTTTTTTAGAATCCGCGCGCTCTGCTACCCATCCAGACTCGACTGCGCTGTGACATAAATACGACAAGGCTGCCGTGCATGAAACCGTAACATCCCATACAAGGCTTTTTCCGTGTGACCATAGCGGGATGGTGACCCCGTCAGGTCGCAGCTCATTGCTGCCATTAAGACCCTTCGGCTCGGGTGTGCCCTTCTAAGAGCTCTTCGTACTATAGCGTTGAGTTCAGCGTGTCTTGTGAGTCTGCCGGGATTTTTCAGACAGCTTAACGGGTGTAGGCCGTCAGAGTCGACAGGTTGGCCCGCATGGCAGACAAGAAAAGGGCTGGCAAACAGGGGCGCCTATCCTAAGGGCTGACACCATGCGGAAGGAGTTTGGGTCTAGCATGGTGCCAAGCTGACGGGAGGGCAGCGCTTGAAGCCAGCCCCCGCTGAAGGGATCTTGAGCCGCTAGAAGAAGACGGCACGCTCACTTGCTGATTTTAGGCTATTTGTTATATCTCGTGCGGACTTCTAGTTATTATTATTATTATTTTTTTTATTATTAATATTGATAGATAACTATGGCGGAAAACAGCAGATAGGTTGCGTTTATTGATGAGGTAAGACTGAGGCAAGCGAAACCGTTCAGAAGGCTGCTGCTCGCACAAACAATACTATGTCTTTATCCCTATTTGGTCGTCCCGATCTATACGTGCGCAATATAAAGTATCTGCTATGTGTTTCCGCCTGGGATGGTAAAGACGGCTAAGCGGGGGTGGTGAGTTCACCTTCCAGATCCGCGGGGCCACTGATTGCCACTAATCGGTAGGCGATTCGGTACGCGTGATGAGTCTCATACAGCACCACAGCGACTCCTGCTATCGAATATCGATGTTCAGCGTCAAGCGGACCTTTAAATTACAATATTTGTCCCCTTATAGTGGTTACTGTGTGTGCCTGCAGTATCTCTCATACGTAAGTCCACGGCAAGTGGTCTCCTGTAATTAGAAACAACGATTTCGTTGGTACTAGACCGTCAATCTCATCATAAAGGTTAGCTAACTCAAGGCTACCTAAAGGCGACTATGCATAACGCATTGGCCATCGCACAAATCGCAAAATTTTCCATGCTCTGTGGAAAGCTCAGCTTTATTCCGCGTTGTAGATTCAGGTGAGTCCGTCGTCTAGGGGTACCTTCCTTTACACACAATCGGTTACAAGAAGGTACCATATTTATAACATACATTTAAAATCGCCATCCATTGAACTAATAATCCGTAGTTTAGTAAATCTTTGACCTGAATGCTACTCCTATAGCAAGCTATGCGATTAAACTCGTCTGGAAACATCTCAGATATATATATATATATATATATATATATATAGCTTTCATTAAAGTCAATGTGCAAACCTGCCGAGCGAGCTCGTACAAAAAACTAATAATGGCGGTAGCGGAGTCAATTGTGCTCTTTGGGGCTGTTGTGTAAGCCAGAGCGACCCTAATCCTGTGCAAAACGCAGCGGGTCGCAGCCCTTAGGGTAATAAAGTGCACAGAACGATCAGCACAAATGCAGCTCTGCTGCTTGCCGGAGACATTCCCTAGGACCTCAAAGCGTTCGAGAGACAGCGCCTGTGGGATATTGGCACAACCACAGAGAGCGACAAAGAAGAGAGAGAAACGCCACTATAGAATACTGGCAAGCCGAGTGGGACGTCATTCCCTTTGGTGCCCCCGGAAAGAGCCTAAGCAAACTGCTTCCAAACATACGGACATGGATAGCAAGGCCGGGAGGGAACCAAACCTTCTACCTAACGCAGGTTTTAACGGGACATGGAAACAGCTGTGGAACACATACTCCTTAAGTACCACGCATGCGAGGAGGTCAGAACCACGGCGATAAGACAGATTCGCGAGAGATGATCCCGAGCGGAAATCAACCATCCCGAAGTGCAGGACTCCCTGCGAAATGGCATAAAAGCCTTCGTGGAATACATCCTGGATTCGACCCAGGCATAGGAAATTGAAGCGGAAGTAGCACACGAGGCGCTAAAAATATAGCACAGAACATGTAAGGAGAAACAAGATATTTTCAAGGCCGACGCGGCTGAAGAAAGCGCAACTTTAAATCAAACGAATTTGCAAGGACTGGCACAAAGTGCGCCTGAAAGGTGGGGGAACCGTGAATGATCCCGGTCTAATGCTCCGATAGGGCACTCGCCACTTCTCCTGATGGCCCATAGCACTGTTTTATAGAGATATGGGCCAACAGAGAGTGAAACTTAAAAGAGGAGGCGCGTTTAGTTTATATGGGTCTCAGCGGAGTAACATCTATCTGCTAAGGTCGGGTCTCACATATATATATATATATATATATATATATAAATATAATTTTTTTTTTTCTTTTTAAAGATTTTTCCGTAAGGCTAATGCCCGTGTACAGTTTTTCATGTCATGGCTAATTTTTAATCCACTCCGGCATTTACCTTGTCTAAATTGGAAACCATGCAAACCAATTTAAGAGTGGCCGGTCTGGGTCTCAAACCCAGTCCACCCGAATGCAAGGCAAAGGCGTTGCCACTAAGCCATCTTGCTCGCTATATATATGACCTTGTCTCCCTTCATCGGTGTGAATGTGGCCACCCCGTAGACAAATTAGCCCATCACGGGTTATCGTGCATCATGAGTGCGAGACGGTGGGCCAGGCATGCCGGTATCAACGACACATTCGGCCGAGCGCCTCGGTTAAGTGGTTATCTAGAGCCTTCTATTCTAGAGCCCCAGGGCCTTTCCGCCGGCGATGGTAAGCGTCGGGATGGGATGACTCTTACTCCCTTCAGTAGGGGCAGGATGCTTGTCTGCGATGCCACTGTCACCGACTCATTAGCACCTTCAATAGGTTACCCACTTGAGTTTCACCAGCTAGCGTTCGAGACCTTGGGCGGCCCAGGCAGCCTCAACTCGCAAACTTCTCCACAGAGTCGGCGAACAGCTGAATCTCGCAACCGGAGACAAGAAACAGCGCCTTGAAGTCCAACGCGGGAACGCGGCGTCCGTTCGCGGCACGCTGCTGAAGTGGTCCCAACCCACTCTATACGAGATAAAGTAATATTCCTAGTGCACACGTTCTCGGGAGACAATTGTCGCTCCACTTGTATTCTTAAAAAAAAAAAAATATATATATATATATATATATATATATATATGCAGATGGTCCATATAATCTCGCCTAAAGCTCTGGAGTATGGTAAAGCTAGATGAGAAAATCAGTTTTGCCAATGAAAAGGGAAGCTGAAATGTTTCATATAGGAATGAAATCATTTTACAATGCAATACAATACAAATGTTTCCTTATTTAAAAAAGGGTAGAACAAGGGAAATGAATCGCTCGCATTCGCTGGCTAGGCGAGCTGTTCGCTAAACAATGAGTGGTTTACGACTGCCACATTGGCTATCTCGGGCGATAGAATGTAGCCGCGACTCCGTAGGCTGTTTGATCGCACGTGGTAGAACTTATTAATCTGATAATTGCGTATAAGATATTTAAAAACGCGGTAGTCAACACGACGCTCGTACTCCGCGACACTTGGGAGTACGACTCTGTCACGCGTCAAGTTGCACCTTCTTGAGACTCTCTTTAAAAACTTGTCCTGAATACGCTGCAGCAAACATATATTCTTGTCGTGAAAAGGCGTCCACACGTGAGCACAGTATGACCGTTTTGGCACTACTAGGGCTTCATAAAGACGCAGGTATTTGGAGACATCTTGCGATGAGAATACTCTTAGTATAAGATTACTTAGTCGAGAGACAGCTTTTGCTGAATCGGCAATGTGCGCCCGAAACTTCATATGTCTATCGAACGTAACTCCTAGGTCCTTGTAGGATGTTACCTCAGGTATAGGGAAATCTTTTAGCTGGTACTTGAAGTTGTCGGGAGCTGTCTTCAGCACCGCGCACTTTGGAACTCAAATTACCATATCATTTAGCTCACACCATCTTCATGATTAATTTTTTGGGAGTTGTGAGCTAAGAGGCGGCTGTCCGGACATAAGTATACAAAATGCACGATTGTGAAAGAACGCATTATTTAATTGAGAAACCGAGCGTTCGGGAGAAAATTCTACAGTGCCTACTATGCCGTTCAAGCAAGAGTTAGACAAAACATTTTTTCTAAGCCTCAACAGGTTTGACAAGTGACTTAATTAACAAAGAAAACGAACATAGTAGCTGCATGTATGCGGTCACATATGATATGGTCATCGGGAGAGTTGAGTTACTTTGCAACCACAAACACAGCTCTACCAAAATGGTACACTTAAGATGTACTAAGATAGTCTGTATTTGATGTCTATTGCAAGTGATTTGCCTTTAAAATACGTTTAATATATATATATATATATATATATATGACATAGTGCTCCCTGGGTAGAGACAAACCGAATGACGGTCTAAAGACCGCTTCATTTTAGCGATTTTTACAACAACATCTGCGTAAAATCGCGCCATCGTTCGCGTACAAAACTTTTAAAGAAATCTTACCACCGCTGTGGACCAAGACAACGATGGCATCACGTGACGGCAGCAACACCGCCGGAAGACTCAGCTGCCAGACTTGCGGGCGAGTATGCAAATCTGGCGCGGGGCCTCGCGAGCCACATTAGATTGACTCACAATCAACGAGAAGTTCGTGCCACCTCCCAAACTCCTAACCGATCACAGAATAATAATTTGATTTTAAGTTCCTCACAAAATGACACTGCTGCTTCTAATAATAATTTACTTATTTAATTAATTTTTAGTTTAATACCCCCCCCTAGTACTTCACGCGTCTTCCAGCTAAATTGTAAATGTCCATCTAGTACTTGCTTAAAGGTCTTTAATTCTAAATCAGGTCTTAATTTACACCGTCGTCGTGCCCATCCGGACGAATATAATGATAACATTTTAGCCCCCCCCTCTAAGAAGGCCAGATGGAACCCACAAGACCGTGAACTTTTAGCAACATTAGAAGCAGATTTTATATTAGATAATAATAAACGAAACTCCTAGAGAAATTGACCACTTTTTAGCTACTAATTTTAACTCACGCACACCTGGGGCGATTAGAGGCCAACGTAATTCTCAGGCGCATAAGGATCTGGTAGAGGACCTCCTTAAAAAGAGGTCTCTCCTGGATTCCAACCTTGACGGATCTGAGCTTCCTGAGCGTAGTCGGCCTCGATACTCTGAATCAGATGGCCCCTATAATCCATCCCAAAAAGATATTATTATATCTAAAATACAAGCCCTCACAAACACATTTCCCAAACGCAACATAATTTCAACAGACCTTACTCATCTGTCAAATATAATTTGCTTAGGTGAGGACCACACTATCGCCTTAAACGAATTTCTGAAAAAACATTTTACACACACTGTCCGACGTCGTGCCTTTAGAGAAACACCTTCCACTGAAGCGCGAGTATCTAAAAGGCAACAGCGACGTCAAGACTATGCAACCACTCAAAAACTTTTTAGTCAAAACCGATCCAAATGCGCTCATGAGGTGCTGGACGGCAAAACACACCATACGAGGTGTGTTCAAAAAGTATCGCGACTTTTGTGTTTTTTCAAAAATTATTCATTTATTCATGAATATCTATTTTGTCCCCTTCAAAGTAATCCCCATGAGATATTATACACTTGTGCCAACGGTTTTTCCAATCTTCGAAGCACTTCAAAAAACCATGTTTTTTATCTTGTTCAGCTCCTCCTTCGATGCCGTCTTTATCTCGTCAAGCGTAGCGTAACGTCGTCCTTTCATGGGCCTCTTCAGTTTAGGGAACAAGAAAAAGTCACAGGGGGCCAGATCTGGGGAATACGGTGGCTGCGGCATCATTAGTGTGTTGTTTTTGGCCAAAAACTCGCGCACAAGCAACGATGTGTGAGCAGGGGCGTTATCGTGGTGCAAAAGCCAATTTTGTTCTTCCACAAATCCGGGCGTTTCTGGCGGATTGCTTCGCGCAAATTGCGCATAACTTGCAGGTAATATTCCTTATTGACCGTTCTACCCTGTGGCAAGAACTCATGATGCACCACGCCCCTGCAATCGAAGAAAACTGTCAGCAAAACTTTCACATTCGACCGAACTTGGCGCGCTTTTTTCGGTCTTGGTTCGTGCGGCAGCTTCCATTGAGATGATTGAGCTTTGGTTTCCACGTCATAACCATAAACCCACGATTCGTCACCAGTTATGACCCTCTGGAGCAAATTTGGGTCGTCGCGGACAGAGTCCAACATCTCATTAGCAATGTTCATGCGATGCTGTTTTTGGTCGCAATTGAGCAATTTTGGTACGAATTTCGCGGCGACCCGTCTCATGCCCAAATCATTGATAAAAATCGAATGGCACGAGCCAATCGATATGTTTAGGTCCTCAGCAACTTCTCTAACGGTGATTCGACGATTGGCCAATACCATTTTCCTCCACTTCATTAATTTTTTCGTCTGTTGTTGAAGTGCTTGGGCGTCCGGCACGCTCTTCGTCGTTCACATCTTCTCGGCCTTCTGAGAACATTTTGTACCACCGATAAACGTTGCTTCGGTCCAAGGTAGCTTCTCCGTATGCCACAGTCAACATTCGGAATGCATCCGCGCACTTAATTTCGTTTTTCACACAAAATTTGATACAGGTTCTTTGATCCATTTTTTTGAATAGGTAAAAATCGAAGACGATCCAAAACACGTGCAAGCAAAGCAGCTGTCAACAATTAAGTGAACATTCAAAATGGCCGAGCTTGTCGGCATAAGTGAGAGACATGAGTACCAACATAACGCCACAAAAAATCGAAATTCGAATATACGTAACCCGCGAAAATTCAAAAGTCGCGATACTTTTTGAACACACCTCGTACACAACATGCAGGCCACCGAAGTTGTAGAACACTGGGCCAACACGATGACACAACCGCCCCCTGAAGCACTCCCTTGCCCCGTATACACTCCCAACTCTGATCTCTTTGAGGTTTCCCTCCCTATCTCCCTAAAGGAAACCCACGTAGCTCTCCGCGGACCTTCTAAAGCACTAGGCTTGGACGGGATTTGTCTTTCGTCCCTCCGTAAACTCCCGTTAGAAGTAGTCTGTTGTATTCTTAACATACTATTAATTAGCGATATTGCCTCAGCCCATGAAACTGCTCGCTTAGCGTTCATCCCTAAAATTAACAATGCCACATCCCAAAGCGATCTGCGACCCCTATCTATTAGTTCATACTTACAACGAACGCTTAACAAAATTCTCTCTAGACGCCTCCAGAACTCTATTAAGCTTCTTCCAATCCAGCGAGCGTTTCTCCCCTATAATGGTACCTTCGAGAATCTTGCGGTTCTGGATGGTATCTTTAACGATGCCAAGTCTGCAGGACGTGAGCTTAGACTCGCCTCAATCGACCTCCATAAGGCGTTCGACATGGTGAGTCATGACTCCGTCCTGTAGTCACTCCGGACTCGCGGATACCCGGAGGTATTCATTAACTATATCGAACGCTTGTACCTCTCATCTAAAACTCTCATAGAATTTGGACAAGAATGTCGCACATTTCGGCCAACTAGGGGTGTTAGGCAGGGAGATCCTCTGTCCCCCCTCTTATTTACGTTCGATGGGGCACATTTTAAAAAAGCACACGAAACGCCCTTTGTACATTACTGGATTTAGGGTATGCCCTACCTATCTGGTAAGGAGTATTTAAACCTACTAAAGCTCAGGATCAACGCACTACCAACGCGTGCCAGATTGGCCAGGGGACGCCCGGGCTACAACAAACGTTGTAGGCACGGGTGTCATGCGCCTAAGACGTTGGCTCATGTCGCTCAGATGTGCGATATAACACACAAACAAACCATAAAGAGACATGACGACGTCTGTGATCGCGTGGCGCGTCTTCTCCGCGAAAGGGGTCATGAGGTGGTTCGTGAGCGAGTATTCCGTCGACCGGGCGCACCGGGTCTAAAGCCCGACCTCGTAATAACAACACCTACCGAGGTCTGGGTTTTAGATGCCGAGGTTTGCGGCCCGAACCGGGACCTGGCAAAAGCACTGCATGACAAGATCGCCAAATATGACGTCGAGTTCCTAAGAGCGGCGCTCCCCTACCCGCAAAAACCTCGCAGATTCGGATCCATCACTATCCTTATGAGTGGTGTATGGGACTCCGAATCTGCGAGGACGCTCTTGGGGCTCGACGTCACGAAGAGGAATCTTATGGATCTCACCGTTTTAACTTTGCAAGGAACCTTGAGAATATATCGCTCGCACCGGGTCCATAAGAGCGGGGGCTACCATCAAGCAAGGACACGGACAACTGACTCTTAACTTCACGTGACACCTTTTTACCACAATTTTTATTAAGGCGAGCACGGCCGAGTGTGCAAACGTATTTTAAATGATTAATAAATCATCACAATATTTTCTATATATATATATATATATATATATATATATATATATATATATCCATTCTTTTTTCTCGAGGCTTCTTAGCATCCATCCCAAGGGCGAGAAAATGCAAAGATCGCCTGGAATGCGTCTGGCACCTCGTCGCGTGATACTTAGCACATTCCTACGAACAGGACTGGCATTCGTCCCCCACCCTGTGAAATCCACAAGTAGAATATACCAGATTGTGATAGCCGAGCGCAGTGTACTTTGTGTACACATGACGACTGGTGCATGCCTTCTTGTCTCATAGGTTCCTAATAAGGCGCACAATTGCAACCTCTTATATGGCTTTCGTCACTTAACCTTGCGACTCCCGCAAAAATTGACGGAATGGCTCAGTGACTCGTGACTTCGGCCTGATTCTAATTGTTTGCACTGCTGGCCCGCAGTCTAGTAACGGGAACACAAATCGGCTTCGTGCCGAACGCGGCAGACAGAAAACCCGTTTTACGTACTGAACAACATATTTTAAATTGTGCAAAGTTTACCTGTGAAAGACCTCCTCAGACCCTACCAAGGTCATAAGTCAACATTACAACAAGTTTAAGCCCATTAAAGTGCATTGAAATATTCTGGGGTTAGCCTTCGAACGTACCCTACCCGCGTGCACGCAAACGCAATTGCTGCCCGGCATCTGTCTGCGATATGCTGTGGAAAGGTCGTTTCCATTTAGTAGTCCTGACACTCAAATTTGAGCCATCACAGACTTGATAATTTCCATCGTTTTGAAATTTACTTGAAGACCCTTACCGTTCTGCCGATAATGCGTCGTGTAGGTCCACAGTGTGCAACCACTGTGGCAATGGGCTTTATCCTAGGTCATTACACAGTCGATAAAGGCTGCATATAAATGACCCGCAGGTTTTGCCAACTCCTTCTCAACTTAGACTGGAGTACATGAATTGTATCCTGTGTACCTCGAGATTTCCTGGTGTGTTATTACAATCTAACAACAACAGAATTGTTGCGATGAAAAGGCCTTCTCTACAACTGGAAACACTCTTTCTATAACTATGCTGGCAAAATTCTTTTTGAGAGTGCGTTCCGATGCAATACCTATAAATACATTTGGATTGTCAGTATCATCACAGCATATGTCCTTGAAATAAAGCGTGATTTTTTATTGTGCTAGGCTTGAGGTATGCGACCCCCCTTTGAGTATATGTGTGAACAGACATAAAAAATTGTCTTAAAACCTCTGCCGACTCTGCTTATTTCTTGTACTAGACCCCATATAGACTACTTTTCCTACTGGATCCGTAATACGACAGCAAAAAGGTCAAGTCCCTGAGATTGTTCCAACGTGAGCGGTTGCTCGAATAAGGGATCGGCGTATGCTCATCAAGCAGCAAAGCAGGTCATACCGGCACCTATTTTCCATAAGCAATTTCTTGTAAGAACTCAGTTGTCTGTAGACCACTCTACGCTCAGCACTTATGTAGGGGTCAAGGCAAGGAGGCCTTGCCTATCGCAGAAGCGACGTTTCTGATGGAGCAAGCCTTGTTCAACCTAGAGCGCAACCGTCTTCGCCACCTTCTTCGCTGAACTTCTTAACAGTGTTAACGGCTTCTTCAGAAGAACTTTTGTCAATATCGCCTCCCATTGTAAGCATCCTTGACTCGTGGTCAAGACTACGCAAATCAAGATACCGTAATAGAAAGCCTGGTGGATGAAGACCGGTGACACGGCCATGGCCTGGCGCGCGCAGAAACGCCAGTACTGAAAGGTGCTTTTAAGCTACAGGTAGTTCAACAGGTTGGATTGCGACCCAAGTGAAAACTGAGTTAGACGAGGTGTACGGTGACTCTGCGCTATGTTTTGCCACCGTTGCCAACTGGATTAATGAGTTAAAAAGAGGTCGCAGGAGCACCGAGGATGAATTACGTTCTGGACGCCCAAAAACGGCAACTCATGAAGAAAACGTGGAAAAAGTGCGGAAAATCGTTGCCGCAGATGAGCGAGTGAACATTAGAGAGATAGCGGAAGCCTTGGGGATCCGTTTGGGTAGTGTGCATTTCGTCCTGCACGAGAACTTGAAGGTGAAAAAGCTCAGAGCAAAATGGGTGCCGCATTTGCTCAACCAAGGCCAAAAAGAAGCGCGTGTTTCCGCTTCACAGCAAAAAATCCGTCGGATTTTTGTCGCAGATTCGTGACCGTCAATGAAAGCTGGGTCCATCACTACACTCCCGAGACCCAAGAAGCATCTCGCCAATGGTGTGCCGAAGAGGGTGCGGACAACGGCATTGGCCGGAAAGATGATGGCTACGGTTTTTTGGGACCAACGTGGAATAATTCTGGTCGACTACCTTGAGAGCGGTAAAACGTTCACGGGAGAATATTATGCAAGACTGTTGGACTGTCTGAAGCAAGAACTCATCGTGAAACGGCCCGCTTTGCAGAAGAAGGTGGTCCTGTTTCACCTGGACAATGCTCCTGCACACAAGTCGTGGCAAGCATTGGCAAAACTGGCCCAACTGAGGTTCGAACTTATTAAACAACCTTCCTATTCTCCAGACCTGGCCCCCTCTGATTATTTCCTCTTCGGACATTGGAAGAATAGTCTCGGTGGAAAGCGTTTTTCCAGCAAAGGCTGCTGTCAATGCTTATTTTCAGTCTAAAGACGCGGAATTCTACTCAAGAGGTATAAATGCTGTGAAATCTCGGTGGTAAATGTGTATTGAGCTTCTCGGGGAGTATATCGAATAAGAAAAAAATAAAAACAAGATTTGGAAAATTCTTGGTTTTCATGTAAAGAACTTGTTGAACTACCTGTAGAATGTTAAGAACCGCGCATCCTTAAAACTCTCTTGGACGTTGCAGATGGAACAAAAGGTCGATAGTGCGCTTTTCGCCTTGACAAGCGCAGGTGAATTAGCCACGTTTATTTGCAAAGAAGTTATTGTTGTCGTTCGATTCGACAGACTGTGACGTTGTCGACTCCGATAAAATAGATTCCTTTGTGAGATTCGATTTTGATCTTTGCAGTGATAACTGCATTAAAGATTTTGCGAGTATTTAGTGCATGATGCACACTCGAAGACAGTTTGGTTGCGTCTCTGAGGAATCGGGTTCCTCCCCCCCCCCCCCCGGCTAACCGAGTTCGATTTGCTAGCATCATCGCAGATGCTAGGCTTACATACTGTTGCGGCGGTAGACGTGGTAGTTTAAGAATTAGTGGAACTAATACTTTACTGGCCTATTGGGAGTGCTATCGACTATCACTCAACGGTTAGATACCCAAATCGGCGCGTTTTTCCTTATCTTTTGGTTTTTGTCATTGCACACAGTTGTGGAGTTCACTGAGACCATAATAGAACGTATCGTGCTATGGGTCAAAGCCGTGCCGAGAACGACATCTATGATTCTAGCGGGGGATTTCAATGCCAGGTTGGACAAGGGAAACTCTGAACAAAGTGGAGCGAGCATTTGTGGACATTAGAACGGAGATAGGATGTTGATTAGTCAGCGAGTCACCTTTTAATGTAGAACTGGGACATCATTTATCGACGTTTTTGCCACAGACAGAAACGTGGATGATAAAAAATGTTTAGGGGAAAATACATCATTTAAGGAAGGAGCGGGACTTGGAATGCACATACCCATGAGGATGGCATTCAAGGTTAGCAGCAGTGGGGAGGAGTGTAGCCGTAAGCTGGTGACCGGGACAAAACTAGATAGCTTGATGAACTGACACTATTCTGAAAAGCCCTATTCGATAAATGCCTAAAGTCCGGAAAATGCCTAAAGCGTGGATAAAGGAGAATACCCTTATTGTTATACCTAAAGAGAAAGGCATAGAAACAGAGCCGGGAGCTTGGAGGGGAATAACATTTAATAGTTGCCCCTATAAGATATTCTTGGGGATAATATCAGATAGACTCGAGTACTTCCTCGAAACCAAAAGTACCAGAAAAACAACATGGGTTTATAATATCAAAGTGGATCTATACGACCCTGCGTCAATTGCTAGCAGAGATTTGGCAAACTCTAACCAAGCAAAAATACCGTTATTTGCAGTATTTATAGATCTCAGGGCCGCCTTTGACCTAGCGCCACGAAACAGAATTATGGAGAAGTCAGCCTTGGAAGGAGCTCTGAATCAGCTGCTAAACATTTTGGGGGCCATTCTTAGAAAGAGCACATTATGCATCAACAACAGTATAGGGATTGTGGGAAGAGTAAAGCAAACTACAGGCGTGGTCCAAAGAGATGGACTTAGCCCTTTGCTTTTTTTGGTACTCTTAACCGAATGAGGCAGAGGTGGACTCGAGAATGGGCAAGTACTTTAACGTACGCAGATGACATTGCGATCTATGGTATAAGCCTATTTAGGATAAAACAGGGAGTGGAAAGAATAATTTATTATATGGACAAGATGGGGCCTAGTATTAACTGGCAAAAGACAGTAGCAGTTAAGTTTCGACAAGGGAGGTTCATTGGCAAAAAACGACGTTCTTCGAGCTAGGGGCAATGTAGTACATTTTGTAAATAAATTCGCTTACCTGAGAATCACTATAACGTCGAATGGTAGCAGTTTTCGAAGGCATATCAACCACAGAGTAGAAAAAAAATTCGAGCGGCAGCAGCAATTAGGAACCCGCAAATGTTGTCAACACATACATCGCCGCCCTTTTCAAGATTAAAGTAGAACCAATTACAATATTCGGTATATCACTCAGATGGGAAGCATTGGGAGAGGCAGGTCTACAGTAACTAGATAGAGCCAGATTTTTCTTAATGAACGAAACCTGGCGAGCAGCCGGATATAAGAGCAGACATTTTACTACGGCGTTTGCAGCCCACGGGTTTCATCACGTGTTATGCAGCAGGGAAGATTTCCACGATCCTTAGGAGTGTTTCAGGTGCACGAGGTGCTCTTGCCAGTGTGACAGATGTCATGCTGCTGCATGTCCAGCAGTTCAGTCAATAGCTGAACTAGCAAGATGATAGAAGACCCAATGATGTGAAGGAAGCACTAGGTGTGTCTGATGTATATGTTTATAATTTTACCCAAAATCGATGTTAATAAGCCATAATAATTATTCCGCCATGTTACAGAGAAAACAGCAACTGATAATTTAACGAAACTGATATGCCGACTTTGTGATTTCGATAAACTACTGGCGGTCAACTGGTGACATAAGTGAGAAGTGTGCAACCTGTCAAATCTGCGTAGCACCGCATATACAAGTCTGTAGGGACATGCGTGTAACAGACACTGCAATAGCAAGGCAACACGCAAGGTAATAACTGCACAACTGTTTTTTGCAGAACAGGTTGGCCATAACCAGATTTATTACAGGTCAACAATCCACGCGCTTCAAAGCGAGGGCCGCACGCGTTCAACCACAAACTCACACACCCACACAGTCATTCAGTCACAAAGGCCCTTCGCATAGCAACACGCTAGGAAGTACAGCTATATACAGCCAGGCTCCTCAACGCCAAAACTCAAGGCGGATACTGTGTCATCATCTCCTATTGAGCTAACTATGCCAGCAGTCAAGAATGTCAATATATATATATATATATATATATATATATATATATATATCGGAATGTTTAATGATATATTTTTAACAAAACGTTTGTTGTGCATATATATATATATATATATATATATATATGTGTGTGTAGGTTGTCCCAACAAGAATGGAATACTTAAGGTACAAATAAAATACAGTTCTTAATTTTATACCTAATTGTTAATGCATTTATAAAATACACCTGTGGAATGATGCATAAAGAGCACATGTGGAAAATTTCCTTATTGGCTTTGCTGGTACGTCTGCATTCCTTTAACAAGATTTCCAAACACGCTTTGATATAGTTGTGGCTGAATCTCAGTGATACAGCGGTATAGTTTAATCTCCTCCTTCAAGGTTTTGGTGGTCTTAGGGCTGTTGGCATATACTTTTGACTTCAAAATAAGTCCCAGACAAGGAGGTTCAAAAGCGTTAAATCGCACGATCTTAGTGGCCAATTCAGGTCGTCTAAGTGGGATACTAAATAACAGGCAAACATCTCGTACAAATGCGATTGTTGACAGTTTACCTGTTTGGTCTGCATTTCTTTCTCATGAAACGCATGTTAATTTGTATTAGTCTAATGCGACAATTTTTAATTTAGTGTTTTCTGTTAAACGACCTAGACGAACATGTGTCCATAGTTTGATCAATCATCAATACTCGACCTAGTCTCCTCGAAGCGTCGAGTATTCTGTTTACTGTCGATGCATTATTCTGTTCGCAGTCGATGCGTTTGCATGGCAGTAAAACTTTCACACCTATTTTAAACTAATGTTTAAGGATAAAATTGTTTGTTGTGCCAAATGGCGAAATGGAGCAAAATTTAAGAGTTCCGCTTTTGTTGGGACACCCTATATTTATATATATATATATACTCGTATATCGAGTTGTGTGGTTAGTGCTGGGCTTGGAATTATGGCAAGGATATGCGTGAGTGCGAGTTGCCTGCGACATAATATCAGACAGCGTGCACCTGAGGCTGTTGCCTCAGCTGCTGCTGTTGTTGGTGTTTATTGTGCTTATGATGTTGTTGTTGTTGTTGTTGCTGCTGTTGTTGTTGTCGCTGCCGTCCGGGTCGAATCAAGTCGACCACACTAAAGCTACGTCCTTTGAGCTTTCTATGCTGTTGTCGTTCGCTATCATTGGGCTGCCTCGAAGGGGTGGAGGTCCGTGCCCCCATCTCGACCAGATCGTTGGGGCAGGCGGCTGTGGTGTTTCTGCGACTACTGGGGGTGCTGGTGCTGCAAGTACCACCGCCGCCGCCACCAGCGCCCCTCCTAGCAATTCCATAGCAGCTGCTTCTGCCAAGATCATCATGAATCTCGTTGTTGCTGTCATCATGTTCATCATCTTCATTATCATTACCATCCTTATCATCATCATCATCGTCATCAGCAGCATCAACAGCAGCAGCATGGTAATGACCGAGCATGACGACCTCTGTGTTGGCCAGCGGTGAATCAGCAGTCAAGTGGCACCCCAACGGCGTGATGAGATGATGGTCGCCATCAGCCTTGACCACTGCGATCATTGTCGCTGGGGTCGCCGCCGCTGCCACCGCCGCCGCCTTGCGTTGGTTCTGTTGTTGTAGCAGCTGTGATTGAGTCGGCTGCCGTTGCTCTGGCTGGTGCTTATTCCTTGGGCTGGCGCGACGGCTGCTGTACTGCGAGACGCCGGTCAAATCGGTGCCCGTCCGTTTCAGTCGAACCGAGACCCTTGAACGCCGATTGGGGTTCCGCCGAAGAGCTGCCCGCAGATACGCGTTGCGAATACACGTCTGGACCTGAATCAGCCAGACAGAACGGAACACATATGCAGTCCCTCGTACGCCCAGAATCCCAAATCCAACAGCAGAAACTCATATATATATATATATATATATATATATGTGCATACATACATACATATAACCAGCAATAAAAAGCAACGAAGAGTCCATATTGCAAAAATAGGTACTATAGGTGCAATACGTGGATTTCATAGGATGTTATGTACACGAAACGGGGGTACACACACAAAATAACGACCGAGTACGAATGCACACTATGTGGAGAATCGTGTAATCTGTACTACCTCCAACGACATGTCTAAGAACGTATGGAGGAAGGCTGAATTACGAGTGTGTATAAACCTGACATGGGTTATGAAATACGTATAATATAGAAGATGGACGACGAAACTTTAAACGCACTATGACGCATTAAGCATGAATTGAACATTGACCAGCTGTATGTTGGCTCTGGTGGTGGATTCTGCTTAATACTTTGATATACTCTGCATCGTTTGATTAAGACCCGTGCACTTCTCGATCGGTGTGCAGAAGCAACGACTGTTGTAATACGAATGGTTGTTTACTAACTGTTGTTATTGCAGTTGGTGTTGTTTATGTTGTTATCGTCCTCATCTGCCCCGAACCATGATAGTTGTCTAACTACTACGGTAGTGACTGTCAAGTGATCTTCGAACTACTGTTGATTTTTTCGGCAATATTGTCGCCGTTATTATTTTGATTTTTCATCTCTTTGCTGATTTATTGTTAGTGCGTCTAAGGGAATGATGAATATGTTGACGGTTACTATCAGCGTATAGGGCAAAAGGCGCTCGGTATTATTACCTCAACGTTCATGAAGCAGTAAATCACCGCAACGAATATTCCCTGTAAACCACAAACAATATCACAATTACTTTATTGCTCTATTGCGGTAATAATAACATGCAATGTTTGCTTGCTACTGTGGCTAATAATAGTAGCGGTAATAGACCGGAACAAATTCTGTGAAGTGAACAATAACTAACCACTGGGGACAAAGTTAGAGATTAGGCTTCTCTGTTACGACGGATAATCCGCAAGACAACCGTTTTCTTGTTTCCTGACAGATATATCCGCAAAGGTTGTAAAACTCATAGTCGAAGTGTACCCGATTATCTTCTATGTACATAACGGGGATCTTTGCACGGATAACTTTCCAGTTTGCTGGAAAATGGCTTGCCTCGTTTTGATTGCGACATCTAGCCAACGGCAAGCTTAACCGCCGGCATACCAAATAGGCATCGTCTCCTGGATGCCCTTGATAGCATAGCCTCCGGTGATGCCCTTGATGGCATAATCTCCTGTAATGCCTTCCGTGATGTGAAAGTGTTCTACAAGTAATCGCACCACAATTGCGTTGGCCTTTGTTTTACACCTATAATGAAGCGTGACATCCCCATCTATAGCGTTATCGTATCTAAAAAGACCCAGCCACGCATATACATGTGTTGGTTTGACAACAACCGGGTTGAATCACATATTGAAAAATCACGCACTTGCATTACATGGGCAAAGTTTGCGAAATTAGAAAGGGGATGCATCATGCGCTAACCACTGAGAAAAAACGCTGCGTTTCTCGGCTGCACTTTTGTTGCTGCTAAGTAAGTTCTGGTGTGTTTCTAACTGGGTTGCCACATGAGAAGTGAATCCAATACAATAGTGAAATGAGGTTTCACTACTAAACACCAATATTTTAGGGCGCCCGCTGATCGATGATCCGCTAATGATGAAGAAATTATCTTATGTGTACAGTAGACTAATAAGATGATTGTTTATTTTAAATTTTCGAAACCTGGCAAGATCTTGTCGTGTCTATTAGGTACTATACACTCCTCCACCCCTCTAACTATAGATACGTATAGATATGTACAACAAATCTATTCTTTCTTCCGAACTGGTTGGTGATGAACTGCAGTTCAATCGACCTAACTTTTATATACAATCAATGCATATCTACACAAAAGTGTGATTGATATACATATATGCGGACGTACGTAACCGAACTTCACGTCTTAGTCTCGTACAGCACCTCACTACGACATCAGTTTTTCCATCTGTGCTCCACTTCCGTGGACCGGAATTGCCCAAAGATCCGTCCATACACATCTGTACCTCTTGGTGCGCGCAGGGTCAACAACAAGTGTTTTGCTCAAGCGTGCGGTCGTGCCGGAGTCACGTGCCATGCTTGGCTGTGATGTGGCTGGCAAACATGTTGTAATGGTCTGATGTGCGTATGTGTATCCCCACCGCCTTCGATGAGTTCCGAGAACGTGGTAGTGAGACGGTGCCTGGTTGTAGAACGAGGTGTGTTTGTGAGGTGTGTTGCCTACCTGAGATGACTGTAAAACGGCGTTGACGACGAGGTACGCATCCTGCAGGCGAGCGTCGGTCTCGTGCGGGTTGATGGCGAACAAAAGATGAGGTACTCCGAGCAGAGGAAACAGCAGTAGCGTGGCGCGCACCGCTTTTCTAACAGCCCAATAGAATCCAGCACCAGCAACAATTGCACAATAACAACAGCAGCAGAAAAAGAAGAATAAAAAGAAACAAAGGTGAAAATCACAGGTGCGACCAAATGGCAACGACAGCACTAACAACAATACCGACACAAATACCTATACAACAACAACAACAGTAGTGACGACAGTAGGCTATTAACAATTGTTTAAGCATTCTCCAACGTCGAAGCGATCTCCAGCAATTTATTAAATAAACGTTTTGATGCGCAAGAAGAAGCAAAGCAGGCTTCCAAATCTCGTCTATCAATGTCCACCTCCATGCCTTTAATTACCGATTTGCGTGTATCAAAACGACCTCCTCTTAAATGTTTTCTCTTGTTGGAAAAGAGTAAGAAATGTGGGGAAACACCCAGCATACTGTGCCCAATTGGGTCAGTATGCTGGGTGTTTCACCAGCCTGACTTTAGATGCGGAGAGAGAAAAGGCTATGTGTTCTCAGCCCGGTGTGTTAAAGCGTACAGAGCTCTTCCCGGTAAGCGCAGTAAACATTTTTGATAGGAATTCTACATAAACTTCGCTCCTTACTGAACCACCTTTCACCATCAACACAATTTTACTACTGTGGATGACGTTCATCACCTCGCCAACTGTTGGCGCTTGATTTTTGTAGGGAACGAGCTTCGACGCCCGGACCACTGCGAGCTTTTGAGATTTAAGTGGAGGGCTATGTGACAGGTCTCGAGACACAAGGATAACGACCCGACTGGTCGAATTTTATTGGAAATTCTCGCGTCAGCAAGTGGTAAGTGAGGCAACAGTGAGACTCTGATTGCAACAGTGAAAGCGCACATGATTGAGTGTTGATTTGGGCCAGGTATATTCTCAGTGGTGCTTTAGTTACTTGTCCAAGCAACCAGGCTCTGCTTGACCTCTTCGTGGCGTTCGACTTGACAGCCTCACCACCAGCGTCAGTTATTGATATATCTTGCGTTTCTGGGAAGGGTCTAGTTAACAGCTAATCCACTCAGCCACTGAGGTGGCGAAGTCTAGGTGTTGGCGCCATTAACTACGCACTTGGCGACCCAGGTTCAAATCCCATACGTTTTTCAAATGAATTAATTACGTTTTTTTGCAAACACTGGAAAGCTCATTACTGTTGTTGATGTCGATGTTGAAAAATATAAGAGCACCTGCTGTCACTGCAAGGGTTAGCGGATATAAGTTATATGCTAGGATAGGTAGAGCGCGCTCGTTGGTAAAAAGCAAAATATCCAATGTGCACCCGCTCACCTCAGAAGCTACTATCCTAGCTGCACTTAAATGATCAAGATCAACTGAGATGGCTTAAGTTAAAACCAAGAATCTGATGAGAAATTTCGTCGTGTAAACTGAACACGTAGAGTTAACATTCACAGATAATCGCTTCCACTCGGAGCTCCGGTTAGGCTCAAAAGCAACATGCGGTTGTGTTGTACTTCGACCTAATTCAGTGCTTTAGTTGCTACAACATGGATTACCTGGCTCCAGATTGCAGGGTTCCTAAACCAACGTATAGAAGAGGTGGCTCTCTGGAACATATTAGAAAAGACTGCAAGGCTCAGGCTAACTTCTGCCCATGTAACCGCATGATCATAACGGCGGCCACGTGGGATTCGCGCCCCGTTTGATTCAGCCTGACAGATATGTTGAAGCGGATTTCTCGGAACGTTACTAAAAGGTCTTCTCACATGCACTATCGTTAGTATTCGCCTTTTCTGTCCACCGGCTTTGTCTCTGGGTTTCGTGAATTTTCACCGCGGCTTTATCACTTTAATACAATTTTTCACCACTCACGATTAACTGTGCCTCGAAAAATGATGGGATGGTTGAACGCATTCCACGGGGGAATGCAAAGTGGTAACGTTGGAGCGCATGGCTTCCTCTTAATAACGTTCCGATAGGCCCACTTCAAAATATCTACAATATATGGCTTAATCGAATGGGCAATTCGCGTAAAACGAATCCCACAGTCGTGGTATATATAGTTGTCGGAATGTCTAGAAGTCCAACCTGTACCGGAATGTCTACGAGTCCAAACTAAGCGACCGGGTAGAGCAAACGGGGGAGCAAGCTTTCTAGCATAAAACCTGCTGCAATAAAAATAACTGCGTAGTCCTTACAGGAAACGTCATCACCAATATATTCTAGTCCGTCAGAACCTCAACTATCGGCTTGACAAGCCAATATGTTTGAGAACTGTGTCACATTGTGGGCTATTTCCACAGATGAAGGCTCGACCTTCGTCGCGCCTCAGGGACAATTTTCAACAGAGCTTTTTACTAGGAATACTGACCCGTGTAATGTTAGATACAAGGTGGTACACGAAAAGGCTGGCATTTGGTGCAAGGTGGGACCCACATTCTGCAGTAAATATATAAACTTGGCCGCAATCGACATACCGCCCCGTCAAAGTCGCAATTGTAATCTCGCCCGGCTAAACTTTACTCCCAGTAATACCTGCGATCAACGCGGAATCATTACTGATGGCGTTTGACCAAAGTACGCAATATGGTACAATTAGCAGTTTGCTTCTTTCAAACGTTATCCGATTGAAACACACATCCTGGCAACCATCTGTCCTGATATTATGTCCCTTTATATTATTAGATTAATCTGTGACTATGAAAGATTGTAAAGAACGCCATAAAAAATATGAAGAACGAACGAAATGCAAACTACTACCTGAAGCGCAACATCTACCTTATAAAAGGCTGCATACAGACAGGCGAGTCATTGCGGGCCCTGCGCTCCCAGCTGTGCTCATTGTGGGACAAGCACGTCACTTAAGCCCGCAAACCCTGTCGCGGCGTTTTAGCTATTTCGAAGTAGTCGACGCAATAATGAAAACGTCGTCCGGAAAAGGGCCGGGGCCCGATTTGCTCACAAAAGAACATCTCAGACAAGGGATTATTTTTGCGCCCAGCCTCACTACGCTCTTTAACGAGGCTTCCACACGAAGATCTGTCTTCGAGAAAGTTTCTTACAATATATTTAGTGTGCTTGTGCAAATTCTACAGGCGACAATGTGGTTTTTATCATTTCCAACGATGCGATAGAGTAGTTCCATTGAGTCGAACTTTGGAACCGTGATGAATATGCATACTAGGGCGGATCGAAAAGTTCTAATACACATTTATAAAAGAGAGAATAGTTGTTAAATCTTCCAAAGTGGTTTTGGCCCTTTCAAACTAGTGTTCCCGTCCGCTGCAATGTTGTGCCACCTCCTACCCCACTTCTCGAAACATTTTTCAACGCGTTTTACGGAATAGAGTTGAGTTACTCCAATTTTTTTATTCAAGGGAATAGGAAAAAGTCGTACGGAGCCACAACGGGCAGATAGGTTACGGAAATATAGAGTTCAAATGTTTATTAATATCCTGAAATTAGCAATGTAACAATGTATGCGCAGGTGCGTTGTCGTGATGGAGTATCCAAGACAGACGTTCTCGCGCAACCTCCTTAAAAATCCGCGCTAGTGTTCTTTATTAACCATACATCCAGGTGACAAACATTTGACAAAAGTGGACGATGATACCCTCACATTTTTTGACAGGCTGACATTTGCTGAAACTTCAATAATTTGGAAGCAAAGTTTGCTGCTAGTCTTCTGACGCATAAAACATCAGTCAAGATGCTACACCTGACTCACAAGCTATTTCTAATTCCCCACCTGTCTCCCTGATAGTTTTATTCGACGTTTTCTTCTGTTTTGACGTCAAAGACCGTTCCAAACGGAGTCATCTTCGGTTTCTTCGCGACTGTCGCAAAATTGGCGCTACCACGTATGCACAGTAGTTCGGGAACTGCTTGATTGCTAGAGGCAGCTCGTTACATTTTCATTACTTTAGGACACTTGATTCGATTGTAACACAGAACGTAAAGCAAACTGTTGCTCTTCTATGTTCAACCCTTTACAAACTGCTGAACCGCGTTTTCGTTACTTCATTGAACCAAACTTCGTCCAAACAACAAACTCCGCCGCCGAGCAATATTTGGCCTGAGTGTAGCTGATTACTGGTGCTCCTAAGTAAAATGAACATAAATACCTTAGTGGTTTCGGTTTAATTTTTAAAAATCAAAGTACCAGAACCTGCCGATTCACGCCCCTACGCATAATATGCAAACCGATCAACGGTGAATAAAGCTAAGTAACTATACGAGTTATTTTGCCCTTTGACGATTTCTCTTAGTTGGGTCTTTAGTGTAGTTTTTGCCACTAGTGGGACTCCTCGATGCTGGCGTTGTAGCTGTCGTCGAGCTGATGATATTACTCTGCGAATTGCTTACATATAGCTAGTATATATATCGTGTAAGCGTGGGGTATTTTTGGTTCATGCCAGGCGTTTCCGTAAATGCAGTGCAAACGCAGTCAGTGAGACTTGGTGAAACGAACGGTAGGGGTGATTTGAACATTCTCATATTCCGAATCAAGCGCCCAGAGGAACGCCCAGGCGGGCAGGCGGGTCAATCGAGACGAAAGGCCAGGGGCGAGAACATCTGAGCCTTCACCGCGATTTCGATGCACCCCCTGACATCGGAATTACATAGGCAGGGCGCATAGAGCGCTCGAAGAGGCGTTTTCTCTTCTAAGTGTCAAAAATAGTCACGGATTTACATAGCCTGGGGACGGAGACCCCGGTTTAGTGCGTTTGCAAGATTCATATTACTTGCCGCCCGCGAGTTGCCGACGACGCAGATGCATAGAATAGGTGCGTTCCCGAAACCTCCCATAGAAGAAAAGTGCATACGCAGCACAAACGTTTGATACTGCAGCTTGACGTATGTATTATACAAACAACACTCTGGTATAATATACTGCAGCTCTCATTAATAAACATTTTGAGATGTTTCATTAACCTAATGTGGACGCACGTGCTCCTGTTGTGTCTACAGCGCTTCAAATTGCGTAATGATCTCGCATTTGTTTTACGAACTACGGTTTGACTTTTTCTCAGCAGCTGCTACAATTTGAGCTTCCAGTGTCTCCTAGATCATTAAATATCTTTAAATCGCTGTTAGTACAACTTTAAACTTAAAAAAACCTACGGCCATTACCACTGAGTGCGTCTATCGTTTGTCGATCATAATAGCATCATCGTAAAGGGCTCCCCGTTTAAAGGAAAAGGGCTACTACCAACCAAACTTTAAGACAGAGTAAGCATTTTAATCTAATGGATTGAGGGGGATTTATTGTTTAGGATTGACAGTGAATTTACTACTCTTTGCTATACTGATGTGGTGGGCCAGACACCAACTTACTAAAAATAATTCGATGGAGAAACATGTTAGTATGTTCGGTGGCATTTTTTGTCTGAGAGGCATCCAATCTAGCTAGCAAAATTAAGATCCTGTGATGTATATATTTTTTAATTTACGTTTAATACATTCAACGTTTTTGCTATTACGCTCACAAAATAAACACAATCAGAAAACTGCGCATTTTATAAGGGTTATGGAGAATCTCCATGGTGGTTCGATTCGCGATATGAAAATCGTAAATAATCTTTGCCTGCACCCCGATGCCGTTTTATGTTAAAAGCCGCGGGAACATTGGCGGCTGGCGTGCGGTCTATATATGGAGGCCGTTAGGTGCCCCCCCCCCCCCAGTGCCCCCATAGGTACCCTTCTTGATGACGAGTCGATTCGCATAGCAGTAGGCTTACGACTAGGGGCAGACATAGTTAGCCCTCATCGGTGCCAATGTGGTCACCCCGTCGATAAACTAGGACATCACGGACTATCGTGTATTATTAGTGCAGGACGACGCTCGAGACATGCCGCTATTAATGAGACCTTTAGCAAAGCCCTTAGGTCGTGCGGTCGTCCGTGCATTCTTGAACCCCCAGGCCTCTGCGCGGAGGACGGCAAACGTCCAGATGGTATGACACTCACACCATTCGAGCAAGGCAAAATGCTAGTTTGGGATGCAACCGTTACCGACTCCTTAGCTCCTTCTATGGTCGGTGGCGGCGCATCCGAAGCTGGTTATGCAGCCCACCTTGCGGAGACTAACAAGTTGAGAAAATATTCATCAATCGGCTATCCCCATGAATTTTGCCCTCTCGCGTTTGAAACCCTGGGTGCCCCTGGCGTTCGGACCAAGCAGCTGATCCGCAATGTTGGGACCTTGTTAAACCTGTCATCCGGTGATAACAGGTCATTGTCCTTTCTTAAACAACGCCTGGATCTTGGCATACAACGTGGAAACGCTGCCTCCGTTCGGGGCACACTCCTGAAGTGGTCTCGCCCTGGCCTCATCGAAACGGACACGTGACAGTCACAATGCGCATTGGCATAGCTAGTGGATGTGTGTAACATATACCTAATGTGTTATACGGAAATAAACTTTATTTTATTTTAGTTGGTGGCCGTTTACGTTGCTCGTCTCTGCTAATACAAGTAATTTCAGTGCCACTACATCCAACGTAAAAGTTGTTGTTTATATCCGGACAATGTTTGCCATGCAATTCGGCTAATGTGTTCGTTCCTTCACCTCGGTCGACAAGCATGGCAATCCGTCTTTTGGCAAGTTAAAGCAAAGTGAAGAGGTTACACTGCAACTGCTAGAGCTGCATCTTCTCGATGTGGCTGCGTATTCTTTCGCAGTGAAGGATCCGACTCTCGATCCAGGACCATCCTGATTTAGGGGGAAGGAATAAGGAACCTACTTCAATATCTACACTATGGTAGTATATGTCGCTTGTTGGCATCTGCCATCCGTGTGCCAAGGGGTCCCTCAGACGATCTCAGACGAAGAACTATCATACGTTCAGCCGGACGGGGCAGCTGCTGCCGCCGTACACTGGTTTAAAAAATAAAGTCAACAATGCTGTGTCTACCATCTATCCACGGGCAAGGAAAAGGGCACAAAGAAAGGAACAGAGAACATTTTATGAACCACATGATGATGTTGTTGTTGTTGTTTGTTTGTTGTCAGTTCTTCTCGTAGAACAGCCCCAACTCCAACGGCCAATAACCAGAACTCGCTTGCCCCACCCCGCCTCGACACTTGTCACGGCAATGGGGCTCGACAGCTGCTCGAGGTTCTGCGGTTTGTTGAGTCGCGTTTAGGCCCTGTGGCCTCTTGAACTCTTCCTGTAGTCCCTTTTATTGCCGCTCCATCGGCAAACTCCTTGCCCGACGAACCGACCAGTCGAACGATCGCTGCTCCTACGAAGAATAAAAGCAACTGAGCACACGGCCGCAGGACATGATATGGTGTCTCTATCCTGCTCTGTTGGGTTTTCAATTCCGGTCTGCTTCGTTTTAGGGGTCCTCGAGCACATCTTGTCAAGCAGCATAGCGTTCAGTAGTGTAGTGGTGTTTTTGTTGCCGGTGCAATGAAAATCGTATCGGTAATACGCTCCCAAATGGCCTAGGTAATATGCATACTGATTCGTTTGAATTGCAGCGATTTGGATACACTGTTACCGAGACCTCTGCTTATATATATATATATATATATATATATATGTATATATATATTATATATATATATATATATATATATATATATATATATGTATATATACTTATATATATATATATATATATATATATATATATATATATATATATATATATATATGTATATATATATATATATATATATATATATATATATATATATATATATACAGGGTGTTCCTATTTGTGTGTCCAAAACGCTAGGGTATGGTCAAACTCGGTGAGAAAATCATTTTTGCCAATGGGTGGAGGCCGGGAAAACGTTTTGTTTAGGAGTGAGGATGAAATTTATAAAAGCAGTTATTCTGTTATTTTTCTCCTACATAGTTGTGCAAAATCTACGTTTGCGGGAGAACCAGTCAGCGCACAAAGGAACCGATCATACCGGCGTGTTTGGCGGAAAATTCTGCACAGTAAAGTATACATTACTAGCTTGCGCAGCAAAAAGCGAATAGCCAGATTAAGGAAAGTCATAAAAGTCAAATTGTTACGTTAACGCTTTTTTGTGCAACATCGTAATTTTTTCCATTACGACCAAAAATGCACGTCCAAAAGACTACTCTCAGGCAATAGCAGATTTAATGCCCACTACATTCGTACCAAAGTGATGGTGCTGCGTTACGTAGTTGCCAAGTAACTAAGCTTTTTCGACAGTCATATCGAAAGCGAAGGCATGCATACTTGCATAGGGTGTATGAGAAAGTTAGGTACATATTTTGAGGTTTGGTAGAACTCAGCAAGAGAATAATTTTTTCTAATGGAAAGAGGGGGCGGAAACGTCTTGGCAAAATGCTACGGTTCTGGACGTGAAAACTTCAACGTGAAACATAACAACTATGACTGTGTTTTATAAACATTATACATATAAATATACTTGTTCTACTTTTGGAATTACATGACACATATGTTACAAAAACTGATCGATTGCAAGAATTGCCCAAAAAGATTCTCTGGCACGCATTCAAATATATTAGGCACGTTGCGAACGATTCCAGCGATGGTATAACCATTGGCGGCCGCTCCGTCGGGCAGTTCTTGTAACTTAATAAACAGCTTGATGTTATTTGAGCAATAATACGATTGATAAGACAAGACAAATCACCGCCGTATGTGTGCGTTCACTTCCGACATTTAGGCCGCTAAACCTTAATTTCTTGGCAACGGCAAAGCGCCTAATAAATGTTTGGCACAAAAATACTTATCGTCGTCGGCGTTACAATTAGTTCCCGTCTTGGGCAACCCCGAGCCCCTGGGGCTATCGCCAAGGTAAGGCGTTAGCGATGCATTTAAAGCTGGTTCGTTAGCTAGAAAGTTCGGTGCGCTGGGCCGGTCAGTGAATTGAGGTCGGCTGGAGCAACTAGGTAATTTGCCTTAATACGTCAATGAAGCAAGAACTACGTATGACTTGATTTGCTGGCCACACCGACTGCGCATTTTCATCTCGTCTACCTGCCCTCCCCAAATTGGGAAGCCGGGAATAAAAACATTTCAGAGCGTTAAATGCATAAGTACCTGAAGCCCGCCAGGCAGCCAGTGAAAGAAGTGCACTTGACGCGTTGCGAGCCCACAGCTTGTTACACCACGTGTACTATATTTCGTGTAACCTTGTGAAGCGTGATTCAGCAAAAATATTCGTTCTCTGCTGTTTTATTCGGTAATCTTTAGATACCAGATCAAACGTCAGCTTCTCTCTTCGCACAACTCTAGGGCAAGTGTAGCTAATGCATTTTGTTACATTTGGAGATGACAGGGAGGCAGATTTTGTGTTAGGATCAGGTAGTTCCAGTATAAGTTTACAAAGCAAACTTTTAACTTATCTATGTCATCAACATATCATTCAATGTGGCCCAATGGCGAATATGCAGTATGGTTTAAATGTGAAGACAGTAAAACGTTGTTTTTTAAGTTGGGAAAAGAGTTGAATGCTTTGTAGTTGGAATACAATGAAATGCTGAGATCCCATCACTGCCGCACGTAGCAAAGAAATTGCAGTCGCAGCTTTTGTTTGTATCCCTTCAACCTATCTATTGAATGAGAGGCTGGGGATTAGTATGAGTCCAAGGTAAGTCAAGTTGTCAAGAGTACCTTGAGTGCCTTTCTATCCAGTAAAATTGCAGATGATTTCGGGACGTTGCTAGAACCACTATATCGCCTTCATGAATGAGAGTGCGTAAGCGGCTTGAAGATCACAAAGCCAATCCGGATTGCATATAAAATGATTAAAGTTGCTTTTTTCATACAGAACCTTGAGCGTACTGTGTAGATGAAATGCCCCTAATGAAGACAATCAAAAGCGGTTGGATAATCAATAAAACAGCTTATGTAATTTTGCTGTTAGAGTGAAGATATGATGCATGTTTCAGCGCAAACGAGATGACATCCGACGTACACCGTCCCTGTAAGCCATATTGTGACGCTGGGATGTTGTCCTCGGCGGTCAAATGCAACCTGTCAAGACCTAGCAACGTTAGAATATTGTAGATATATTGTTTATAGCGCTGAGAGTCAGCAGCTATGCTGCCACAAGGACTGTTGGGGAAACTCTAGGAACCTCAAAATGTCCGGCCCTCGGTGCATTGAAGATATACCACACGGTGAGTTCCAAGCCCGTTTTAATTCTAGAACGCACTTGTTAGTACGATACCTCTATTGAGCATCGAGTCTGTTCACTCGAGAGTGGGCTGCAGGTAAGCTTTGCTTCTTGCTGCAAAGGTAGCTATTTTGCAGCTGTGTTGAAATTGGACAGATTACATTCACATTCTTCTTGGGATGCTCATACTACATTTTAAGAATCATTAATAGTAGGATCATAGACTGGTGGTGTGCAGCCAATCACTTTCTTTCTTTTCGTGTGTGGGAGTTGTTTTTCTCTCTGCTACTTGACGAAATGTCAATTATGTTACTGTAATCTAAAATTCCATGAGCTATTTAACCATCCTCCATGCAAGCAAGCTATTGATATGCTCCATATAAATATATGAATATGTAAATACAACGTTAAGTTGTGGAGTTGATTACGTCCCCACGTTTTTGAAAAGCTGGTATTATGGATATAGACCGAAAACTTAAGTCGATGAACTTCTTCGCAGCGATTAATTCAGATTTCGAAAGGACCAATCAACAGACCTCGCCCTGGCCCACCTATGACAACAGATGCCAATAAGACTTGCCGTATTGAAGTTACAGCAGCTGTTTGAAGCTGTCCTAACCACTCGTTTTTTGCAGATGAGAGTCTAAGCTTACGTCCCCTAGACTTGGCATCGTTTAGGAACCGTACGATTTTAGAAGAAGGTACCATTATAGGGGAGAAAGAAAGAAGGTACCATTATAGGGGAGAAAAGCTCACTGGATTGGGAGAAACTTAATACCGTTCCGGAGGCGTCAAGAAAGAATTTTGTTAAGCGGCTAGTTAATCTGGGACGCATTCAACGTGCATGGTCGCCTAAATAAACTCTTATGCTCGGGAAGTCGCATTGTCTCGAACCGTACTTGTACCCCATCAAGGCCATATCTCTCCTAAATGTTAAGCCTAATTCCTACGATGCGTCGTTTAAGGTTGATTGATGTTTCTACGGAGGGCCAGTCCTCTCCTATTGCAAAGCCCTGCTCGTACTGGTTCTATGCTACCTTATTATTATCTGCGGTGGGAGAGATGACGGAATCATCCACAGATATAAAATAACACTTAGAACCTCTTAATTAAAGCTATTTTTAGAAGATGGTGTATGCACTCGGCTTTTGGAATTTTCCGGTAAGCAGTGATTACATAGATCACGTTTCTATCCGTCTCCGTCAAAAGCTTGTCCCTTGTGTCGTTGAAGTCGAGTAGCCATGCACTTGCGTGCAGCCTGGCACTAATCTGTCCAGCTATAGCAGTCAGTATAAAAAATTGCTTCTGGAAGAAATAAAAAAGTGGCTTCTGACTTTGCTGCCGGTGTGCTTAGAGTATTGAATATTTTATTTGTGCGCATGTATGAGTAACAGTTTGGTCATTGCGAACATGGCAGTTTCGTCTATAACATATAAATATATATATATATATATATATATATATATATATATATATATATATATATTTATATATATATATATATATATATATTGCCATTATAATTACTATTGGAGGTTCCACGGAAGACGTGCATGATATTAAACCGCAGTCGTCTACTTTGAATCGACTACCTCGATTCCAAGAACTTGCCTGAGACTAGAGCAAACACTTGATCTCCATCACTTCTAAACTCTGCTCGGCTTATTGAATTAATTGTACGTCAATCCAATATGCTAATATCCAAACAATTACACGCTGTATATGCACCCCCAGACAAAAAAGTTATACCCAACATATTTGACTTTGGGCACGTTTTGTACTTATTCTAGTAGCGCCATATTAAACATATGGCGTTGTGTATGGCGCTTATGCCATATTAAACGCCATGATTATGGAATGAACCTGATTCATTACGTCGGACACTTTAGCCATCATCTCCTGCGAGAGGGTGTTTACTTTGGAGCCCGGAATGTCAATCTTTACCACGGAGACACCGTTCTTTACCTCCATCGTGAAATGCTTATTCATCTGCCGTGTAGTATGCAAACTCCGTGCAAGGGTGCGGCTATTTCGCCACGGGAGACTGCTGACACAGAATAGGCCATACAAAATAACATTTTGTATGGCCGAGCGAAGGCAAAGACAACCCAGAAATACTCTTAAAGACATATAGTAATTCAATTTATTTTACGCTTTATCGTGTAATTATACCTAGTTATGTCTTACAAAACTGAAATTGGGTGAGTATATACATATGTACATTTTTATTTCTACTCGTAAAATATCTATGTTCATATACCAACATCGTCAGGATGATAAAACGTTCAATTCCGTAAGCTGAGTCAATTACCTGATTTTATTGCAATTTTTCACATGATATCTATCACACACGTTTCTACAGTATTTACAGACACAGCTTTATTCAGGTTAGTGGTAACCTGGCGTCATGCACATCAAATGGTGGAAGCCGTGCACGGCAAACCTGGTGACCAAATGACGATTCGTTCTGTTAGTCCTCTTCCAGCTCGAGTCAATTATTGCTGGTGTTGTGATGAACTGTGTGGTCGATCTCTAGTCGCTTCCATCTGTGTTTTTTGACGAAGGTACAGTAGGCTGGGGTTACTGGGAAATCAAACTTTTTGCGTACATCTTCTACAAACGATAGCGTATGGGTCAACAAGTAGACCAGTCGGTTTTTCAATGTCGTGTGCTTTAATAGATATCTTGTCATTCTGTAGGATACCTTTCAGTAGACCCAGGATATTTTGTGTCGTTTGACCCAGGATATTTTGATATGCCGCCTTGCACTTCTTAGTGCCTTCTCGATGTCATTGAGGAGTATCGCGCGCGCCGACATCGTAGAGATACCGCCGCGAAGCCGATGTTGTTATTTTGGTCAGATGGTCCTCCCGACAGGCGGTCTGCGTTCATGTGGTGACCTCGCCCTCATTATGTCTATTAAGCCAAGGCAGCAGGCGTCCCACACGGTACTCCCAGGTTGCTAAGGCCCGGGGCATTAACCGCGTAGCCCAGGGTCAGTGAGCAGCACACCTTCCCCGTATGGTAGTAGCCTTAACAGCCCTCGAATAGGCCACGACAAAGTGACAATATCAATTCGTTGACACCCAATCGATATCGTATGCCCTGCTTCCCATGCCAACAAAAGTGACCTCGGGAAAATTACTATTGGGAGTTTACACCGTCTGACCAACTTTCATGTGGGCGCGTAAAGGTCCCCGCAGCACGCGGAAGTCGCGCGCCAGCAGACCACGCCAGAAAGATTCAAGATTCAAGATTCAAATCGTGGTTTATTAAAGGAACTGCATTATACAATGCTTTAGTTCTCATTTAAAAAATATAACATTGAATAATAATAATAATAATAATAATAATAATAATAATAATAATTATTATTATTATTATTATTATTATTATTATTATTATTATTATTATTATTATAAAAGGATTAAGATATCTTGCTGTCAGCCATGGACAATCACAAAACAAGTTTGTTCAGCCTTGCAGAATCAGACATCCTAACACAACACAAATAGTACGCGTACCTCCGCCATGTCAACACCCATTAGTGAGTAACCATTTCTGGACCTCACAAGTAACTGGCAAAAACAGTGTTTTGTATACCATTATAAGGCCATCTATAGGTACTCCGATAAGCCGCATGCGAAAAAGCGTTGAGATTATGGCATAGCATTTGGGCCTGATATGGTCCAGATGGGCACGACAACTCATGAACTCATGTAGTATAAGCCCGAGGCATTTTGCGGCGTCAGAAAAGACCAACTCACTCCCTGCTAGATAGAATTTCCTGTTAAGGTGCATCCTTAGCTGGGGGGCTCGGAATAAAACAACGTTTGTCTTGCTAGTATTAACAGCAAGACCAATTTTATTGAAGATTGAAATAACTGTTTCCACTTGTGAGAGGAGGTAAGGCAACTCCGAATTGATTTCGGAAGCGTTGAGCCGAAAAAGTAACGTCGTGTCATCAGCAAAAGCGATCGGTTTGCCCAAGTTTTCTTTCTGGATATTCAAGAGGATAAAATTGATAAGGATTAAGAATAGCAGAGGTCCGAGCACTGAACCCTGGGGAGTACCGATATCTACCGGTCTCCCTGCAGATTCGACTGTACCAACTCTCACTGCCTGAGCTCTTGAGGTTAGGTACGAGCGGAGCCAGTCGATTGCACCCGATGAACACCCTAATACGTGCAGCATTTGTAGGAGGAATGCGTGGTTGAGACAATTGAAGGCAGCGGCTACATCCAGGAAAATTCCGAGACATATTTTTGTCGATTCTACTGAATCCACGACAGATTGCCATAAATGGGCGAGGGCCAGCTCCGTTGAACGACCATGGCGGAAGCCAAATTGCTGCGACGACAAAAAGCGAATGGACTCCAAATGTTGCTCAAAATTTGACAAAGCCGCTTTTTCTAGTATTTTGGACACATAATCCACCAGGCATATAGGATGGTAGCTGCCCGGTAGAGTTTTATCGCCTTTTTTTTATAGAGCGGAGTTACATACGAGGCCTTGAGGCGTGTGGGGAAGATCCCAGAGGTAAAGGAGAGATTCACAATTTTTGTCAGGGGTCCGACAATGAAAGGGGCCGCTAACTTTAGAAGTTTACCGGGTATTCTCATAGCCCTAAAGCTCCAGCTCGCTTTTTGTTTGATTAGGAGTGAGTACACTTCGGACTTAGACACTGGGCGAAAACTCAATGATTTGCCCTTGTTGTTCCATAAATCTGCAAGAATGGGCGCTAAATCGCCTTGTAGGCAGAGAGGCGCGGCAGTGACCGAACCAATAGTTGCAAAGTGCCAATTGAGCTCATCAGCAATTTCTTGTGGTTCGGTAACAGACCGATTAGGAGATACAGTCAGAGTGGGAGGCAGTTCTACTGAGCGGTTTTGTTTACCACATGTTTTATTGATGAAGTTCCAGAGATTTCTTGAGTCGCTGCGCCGTGATCTGTAAAAAGCAGTTCTAGCGGCGCGTAAGCCACAAAGATACCGCCTACGGCTCTCTTGATATAAAAGTTTACTCTCGGGAGAATTCATCTTTTTGTGCCTCCGATACATCTTATTGGCGTGCCGGCGGAGCCGTCGCAATCCAGGAGAAAATGAGAATGACCCTTTCGGCGCGCCGTCTTTGCGAGTTTTAGTGCGCAGTGGAAAAGAAGACTCGTAGAGGTTAAAAAGAATATCTCGAAAAGACTCAAGAGCTAAGTCGACGTCTGCTGCATCGAACACGGTGAGCCAGGATGATTTGCCGACGCGGCTTAAAAAAAGATCGATGCTAGCTCTATCGTGTGCCCGATAAGGCACGCGAGATTCAACCTGGGGTGCATTGCCCTCTTCGCCGTCATCAGAAATGAAGACAAAGACAAAGTTACGAACTGCAATATGGTCAATACAAGTGCGGGAGAGGGGACGTATGACACGATCGATAAGATGGATCAGAATCCTGCACGAAAAGAAGGAGATCTGCGGGCGACGGTTCGGCTAACAAATTGACATTCGCATCACCGAGAGCTAGGCAAGGAAGTGAGGAGCTTCTGGGCAAAATATCATCCAAAATGTTGAGCAAAGTATCTTTATAAATTGCATTGCTCGAGTAGAAACCTACGATATAGCCTTCAAAGTCCATATGCTTTTTAATATGGACACGTACCGCTTGCACGTTACCGTCGGCACTGCTTAGCCCAAAAGATGCGAGAACCTTGCAGGTTGAACGAACAAAGATTCCAACCCCACCTCCAAGCCTGTCAACATTTCTATGTGACGCAAAAAAGTCAAACCCCTCAAGTGAATAAGCCGGAATGTCAACATCCTTCAGCCATGTCTCACTGACAACCACAGCGTCGATTTGCGCTCCCTCATCACTAAGAAAGCCACTCAAGTTTTCCAACTGTCCCGACTTTTTTAGTCCCAGGGTGCCTGCATTTATATGCATAACCGCAAGCTTACTTTTGTTCCTGTGGAGATAGGGCCACTCTTCGCAGCCGCGAATATTTGTTCTACTCAAAAAGTCATTGTGGATGTGCTTATACATAATATAAGTAGAGATTAAAATCTAAAACTCTAATTATTAGTATAGACCGCACTTTTTGAACTATTTAGAAACGGCTTGGAAAGAGGGAAGCGTCTGAAGAGTTCGCCGCAGAGCGGTAGAAGATGCTCACCGAATGGCTCGACTACAAAAACCGTACGGCCATCTATGATTTTGTCTGTCTTTCGACCCAATACAACCTTGAAGAGGCCTTTGGGTTCTCTGTAGGATGAACGTTTAATTGCTCCGATTTGCTGTTTCAAACACTCTAATCTCTTTGCGGTGGTTTTGTTAACAACCAGATTCCAACCCTCCTCGGATGAGTCATTTTCGTCAATTTTATTAGCGGTAGCGTTGCACTCAAGTTCGCTCACTTCGATGCCTGGATCAGAATCCTGAACAGACTTGGAAGCATTAGCCATGTCCGGAACAGACGATTTGATACCTTCTGTTAAGGTATCGTCACGAACAGCTGTGGTCACGTTCGATGCGTCGAGAGTCCGCCGGGCAGCTGTTGTTATCTTCTCCTTCCTCGCCTTCAATTCTTTCACCTTAAGTCTACTTGACAGAGCGGCTTTCCTCCTCTGCTCCGCTACACCTCTCCCATTCACCATATTGGGTGGCGAACGTGCAAGGGCACGCGTCGTGAAGACGCGTGCAGCCCTGATGTTGTCGGCACGCAGACGCGGGCGAGGAGATGCAGGCTGAGTGTCAAGAATGGAACGGCTATGACGAGACGTGCAACAGGGATCCCAGACAGGCGCGAAAAGTGTCAACTGTATCACCAGACTAGCAAAAGAGAGTCATAGTTACTCTCGCAAAAGAACCACATAGTAAGGCATTACGTCTTTCCAAAAATGCCGTGAGACGTCGGGCAAGGATGCTGGACAACAGTTTCTAGGTGCAGCACGTCTTCGCTATCCCTCTCTAGGACTTGGGCTCTGTTGGATCACCCTTTCCTTTTGGGATTACGACTATGGTGCATTCTCTTCAAGCTTCTGGGATTTTTTCGCTGGACAGGCACGCATGGAACAAGGCAGTCCAACAACGTACAAACGCCGTGGCTCCTTTGATGTGCTCATTAAAAATCCAGTCTGGACCACATGCTTTCCGATTGGGTAACCTGAAGATGGCCTCCGTGACTTCGGCAACCGTGAACTCACGTTGAAGAGCCACGACATCTTTGAGATCATTTAGCAGCCAACAGAAGTCGTAATACGGCACCTCGACAGGAATTGTGTCGCATGAGCTCAGGATCTGCCTAAAGTGTGCTTGGAGCCTCTCCGGATCAACGGTCTAGCAGGTCTTGAGACTCGTAGCCAAAAGTGTGGGGTTTGGGTAGCTTTGTATAGAAGCTTCGCCTCTCCCCAAACTTTCGGTTGCGTTCTTCAAGCAGTCCTTATAAAATTTCTTGACTTGGCCGACGGACGACCTGGGACATAGCTACAGTCGGCTTAGCTCCCTTACCTAGAAAGAGATCTAATTTGCCGCTAAACATTCAGGGTTCCACCACGGCCTGGCGGGTGGAAATCGTTTCGGGACTACGCAACTTCTTAGCGTGTCGCTCAGGAATTTATGGTACGACTCCACATCTGGGGTCTTTCGTAGTACGGGTATCGTGTCAGCATCTCAGTTAGCATGTCAGTACTTTCCGCTCCGGAAGGTCGCACATACATTGCAATGATGGTGACTATTTCCCCCTCAATAACAACACAGTTATCTTCAACAAGAACTGGTCTCATTGTTCCTAGACAGTGGTTAGAAAACACCGCAACGCCACCGCTAGCGTGTCCGGTTGCGCTGATAGAGAAGCAGGGCAACATACAGCGTAGAAATTTGGCAGTGTGAGAGGTGAGGTAGACCACGTCTCTGTCAATATGAGGAAATCTATTTGCTGTATCGCGTTATTAGAGAGTAGCAAGAGTGATGACAAGATGTACTCACAGTTTCACTGTATTATAGTTAGTGTCTGCGGGGTTTTCGGAGGGGGGGCTTTTCCGTCTGGAGGGAGGAGTCCAGCACTTCCATCTATTAGGTCGACTAGAAGTGTTTTCGGAAGGGGTACAAAATTCCGATTCGGACTCCTGCGGTTACCTCCGTTTTGCGGCCTCTAGGTGACTCTGTTCGTTTTGTGCTGGGCGTTCTGACTCGGCCACGCTTGTTTTTTGTCACTACAGGTGGCTCAGAGAGGATCTGTTGGCGTCCTTGTGGTCGTTCTGATTTTGCAGAGCTGCCCGTAAACAGACGCCGTGCGGTCGACCGTTCCGAGCCCTTCCTTTGATTTTCAGGAGAGGTACACGGATTTTGCATGCTAAAAAGGATGCTGCTCGTTGTGCTAGACTCTTCAAAGCCATAAGCATTATGGTTTTACCATTCGCACACCAGTTAAGCTAGCATTAAAAGACGACCACAATGCCAAATAAAACGCATGTGTCACAGATCACTGGCAACGAATGAATACATGCCTCTCACACGTGCAGCACACTTGTACAGCTGCTAAAACGTCGTTCAACAACAAAGTTCAAACGTCAAATGTTATTGTTTTCTTTTTAAGCCAACCGGTCTTCTATTCTCAAACAAGATACGGTCGTTAACTAAAGTGGTTTTAAACGTCTGATTTCAAACCGCTCGAACAAGCGGTTACATTGAGACATCCACAACACTCTCAGACTTTCATGCGATGTAGCTAACACGCCACAGGAGGAACTTGTCGTGCACCGCAAGTGTATGTGAAATTATCGTAATAGAAAATTGATTGTGATAAATACAATCACAGTTAGGTTTTACTCAGAAGCAATCCTGGCGTTCTCGAAACTTAAACTTAAGAATAATAGTACGCCATGACGGCACGATCATCAGTTAACTTTCTTCTCACTATAACAACCTGTAAAGATGTTGCACCACTTGACGAAGTGGCCCCTTGGAAGTGTCGACTTGGCAGGAGCGAGGCGCGCCATTCCGACAATTGATCATCTTTGAAATTCGTACAAGTCGCCATTGATGTCTTATTACATTGTTCTAATGGATAATTACGATATCCTCACTTTAAGCTCATTTCTAAGCACAGCTAGCCGCTTATGACCGCTGCTCCGTATTCGTTGCGCCACCTGCGCCAATATACGTTAAGGATCTTTTCGCTCGCCCGTCATATGTCTACAAGATTACCACCTCGAGCACCCTGCTGTGCCAGATGCCCCGAGGGTAGCGCGACTGGAACCAGCAGCTGTGCTTTTGCTAAGGCAAAACACACTGTTGTTGTGCTTATTCAATAAGCTTTCACTTTGCTATGTGTATTTCCGCAGGCCGGACTTTGAATGCTTCCTGGGTATAAAACTGGAAGAGAGGGAAATACGTACAATGTAGCTTTACCTTCCGGAAGTGGCTCAGCAAAGCCATTCTCGAGTAATAGATTCATTTCTGTTGTATGAGCAGACTTTAGATTTTGGTTGGACCGGAGCCTTGCGAAGAGAGAGAGAGAGGCCGATTGTCTTTGGGTGAGACCCCAATTGTTGGCAAGTTTAACCACCTTTACCTGGTGGAGATTCAGTCGGTTCCAGTAAAAAACACCCTGTAGACGTACATAGTGTGTTCAAAACGTATCGCGACTTTTGTGTTTTTTCAAAAATTATTTATTTATTCATGAATATCTATTTTGTCCCCTTCAAAGTAATCCCCATGAGATATTATACACTTGTGCCAACGGTTTTTCCAATCTTCGAAGCACTTCAAAAAACCATTTTTTTTATCTTGTTCAGCTCCTCCTTCGATGCCGTCTTTATCTCGTCAAGCGTAGCGTAACGTCGTCCTTTCATGGGCCTCTTCAGTTTAGGGAACAAGAAAAAGTCACAGGGGGCCAGATCTGGGGAATACGGTGGCTGCGGCATCATTAGTGTGTTGTTTTTGGCCAAAAACTCGCGCACAAGCAACGATGTGTGAGCAGGGGCGTTATCGTGGTGCAAAAGCCAATTTTTGTTCTTCCACAAATCCGGGCGTTTCTGGCGGATTGCTTCGCGCAAAGTGCGCATAACTTGCAGGTAATATTCCTTATTGACCGTTCTACCCTGTGGCAAGAACTCATGATGCACCACGCCCCTGCAATCGAAGAAAACTGTCAGCAAAACTTTCACATTCGACCGAACTTGGCGCGCTTTTTTCGGTCTTGGTTCGTGCGGCAGCTTCCATTGAGATGATTGAGCTTTGGTTTCCACGTCATAACCATAAACCCACGATTCGTCACCAGTTATGACCCTCTGGAGCAAATTTGGGTCGTCGCAGACAGAGTCCAACATCTCATTAGCAATGTTCATGCGATGCTGTTTTTGGTCGCAATTGAGCAATTTTGGTACGAATTTCGCGGCGACCCGTCTCATGCCCAAATCATTGATAAAAATCGAATGGCACGAGCCAATCGATATGTTTAGGTCCTCAGCAACTTCTCTAACGGTGATTCGACAATTGGCCAATACCATTTTCTCCACTTCATTAATTTTTCGTCTGTTGTTGAAGTGCTCGGGCGTCCGGCACGCTCTTCGTCGTTCACATCTTCTCGGCCTTCTGAGAACATTTTGTACCACCGATAAACGTTGCTTCGGTCCAAGGTAGCTTCTCCGTATGCCACAGTCAACATTCGGAATGCATCCGCGCACTTAATTTTGTTTTTCACACAACATTTGATACAGGTTCTTTGATCCATTTTTTTGAATAGGTAAAAATCGAAGACGATCCAAAACACGTGCAAGCAAAGCAGCTGTCAACAATTAAGTGAACATTCAAAATGGCCGAGCTTGTCGGCATAAGTGAGAGACATGAGTACCAACATAACGCCACAAAAAATCGAAATTCGAATATACGTAACCCGCGAAAATTCAAAAGTCGCGATACGTTTTGAACACACCTCGTATGTCTGTGTAATGATTTTCTTAAGTCTATCTGTGAGGTTGCGTAAATCTATTTTTGGGACAGACAACTCCAAGCTTTCGAAAATCCTCTAATGAGATTGCAATGGACAAGATGTTTCTTGATTGATTGATTGATTTATTGTTTGCTTGGCATGTATACCTAAATACACATGTCACCTTTTTATATCAGGGGCGCATAGAGCGGCAGCATATATATTACCTACGCATCTATATAATCCATGTATACTTCAATACCCACTGAGTATTTGCTTTCCATTGTGACAACCCCTTCTTTGTCATATCGACCAGGTCATTTCTAACATTTGGTCCTATCGCTAGGGCCTCCGACAGCTCTATATCTCTGCTCCCCCCTAAGGCTATACATTCTTTAATAATATGTTCGATTGACTCATTCTCTAGCCCACATGCTCGACATTCTGTACTTTGCCCCTCCTTATATTAAGCCCTATGTATCCTTGTATCCAACATCCCTGCCCTGGCATCTGCCAGTAGCCCACTTGCTCTTAAATTATCGTATACCCATTTTGCCCCGCCCCGTTCCCGCTTTTCCTTTCTTCCTTTCCATACATAGTTGCCAAACTTGATTTGGAGCCCATCGCCAATTTCCATTTGTCTGTATATGACTTGGTTACGAATTTCACCATTTTCTCTGATACCCTCGCTCTTGCCCATGCTGACAATTGTACCTAATCTTTCTAGCTGCAAACTCTACTCTGCGATCCCACTTCGTTTTAATCCTAAGTGCCGTGCTTACCAGCTGCATCTGTTTAACCCATATTTTATTTGTGACATTTCCAATCCTGCTACTAAATCTAAGCTTACTTTGTACTTCCCTTTGTATACATTTTGACATTCCCCCTTCCCCCTCAAGAAATTCCCTGGCGCAATTAAAACGGCAACCTTTTCAATGCAAATCTTTTCACCTATCTTTTTATTATGTTTACTTTGTATTATGTATTATGTATGACAAAAGTCATGTTTATATGTTTACTGCGTGGAATAGAAGGAGTGACGGCAAGCGACCCTATCTTGGTGGGCATTATTGCCAAAGGGTCATTCGTCTTTTTCACGGCATAACCATCTGTTACGAGTGCCACGTCGAAAACTCTGAACAATACACCGATATATAATGGCCCATTTGGCTCTTCGGCCCAATCTACAGCCACGCTCGTGCGTATATTTTCAAAGAAACGTGCTAGTAATTTACGGGAAATTTCTGGATCGACCAAAACGTTGAACAATCACACGCTTGCCATTAGGGGAGCGAGTAGAGAACGATACGGCCGTAAACTTTTGAAGTTGGCAATTGCTTCCTCCAAATACATAAACGTAAAGCCATTCGTGTCCCTCTGGCTTCAACTGCAACAGCTGTGCATACTTATCGGTGATTTATGTACGCTGAGAGCCCGTGTCAAAGGTAAACCGGACTGAAAAAATATAAATAAAAATACAACAAAGACTGACTTCTTTGTTTGGATGCTTTCGACCACGACATGACCAGACATATACAGAGAATCAGTGAAAGCGGCCAATGTGTGGTGAGCGGCGCTCCTAGAGCAGAGAATGGGGAAATGGTTATTGGATTTACATTTGGCGCAAACTATATTTGTCTGGCGGGGGGCAGCATTATGGCCTGATTTCAGACAGCGTCCTGCTTGCAACGATCATGGTAATGGGGACCCTTGCAGAATAAACGTGGCCTGCGCTTATCTCTGTTGTTTGTGTTGACGGACGACAAGCTGCCTTTGTTGTGATTGCCACAAGGCGGAGGAACAGGCAAGCCGTTGATGCTGGATCCGCCGTTGCGAGAGTTGAGTTGCAGGATTGCGCTTGATGTGCCCTGGCCTTGACGGCCCCGACCACCCTTCCAGTTTTGTGGCTGTTGGGAACTATCACCTGTCTGACTGAGCCGCATTTTCTGCTCGCGGGTACGTATCTCCTTCGCAAGAAATGAAGAACGCAGATCAAATTGAAACGGCGGGCCAACTGCTCAGGCAGATTAGCTGCGTCAGCAAGCGAGAAAAGTGGAGTCTTTGGATCGACAGCGCTGAGGTCATAATTGTCTTCAGTATAGATATTAGATATTAGAGAACAAGTTGATCTGGCAATGAGCGGACTCTTTCGTTAGCGGGCTCTCCATCCAGGTGGCCACGAAGGCATTTAAAACGTTGAGTGTCGTCTAGATAGGGGCGATCATGCACAGCGGCTTTAAATTATTCCCAGAATTGCACAAAATATGTGATATTCACCACCAAAACGCCGAATGTTGATTGAAGGTAATTATCAGTACTATTGCTCTAGACGCAGGGTGTTCCATCAAGGCCGTCACGGCGGTCGCATTATTCGTCTTCTCGCATTGGCGCGGCTTCGATATCAGCCGCGTCTCGATTACGGCTTAAACGTAATCAAGTTTCTCTTGGGCTGTCTTGTACTCCTGCTTGACGGCTTCATCTGACAGTCCACCGTCTGTCACTGGGTCCATCCAATTGTTGTCATAATTAACCAGTCCTGTGCTGAGATGGTTTATTCTTTTGTAATGTGTCTGTAGCAAGGCTGGGTCGGTAGCAGCAGTAGCAGCGTCACTCTGCACGGCTTTAACTACGCTCTCTACGGTCTACGGTTTGCGTAGCAACGCACGTAGATCGCGACTTTGTAGTTGTTTCGCTGTTTCCATTGTAAGACGGGAACTCTAATGTCTTGAACAAAAGTCACCGTAGCTGAAACAGAGCAAGTTACCCCTGCAGTTACCGACTGTTTCTTGTCGCAGTTGCGGTTGTTGTTCTTGCCGTTAACCAAACAATTACTTCAACAAATTAATCATCAGCAGGTGCAAGTTGCTCACAGTGCTGTATAGTTGATCAAACTTGCCAGTATTGGCACACAGTTGGTCTCGACGGCCGATATTGATGCTGCCGGTTGGCCAGGTAGGGGCCGGTAGCTGTTTTTGTTTTTACGAGCCGAGCGGTTGACGAGAGGTCGCTGAGCGCCAATTATGTCACAGATCACTACTGACGAATGAATGCACGTCAATTGGCGTGACGATACGCATACTTACGTGCATATCGTCACGTCATATACGTGCATTTATTCAAATCTAGTAAACACTGTTTCAGACTGAGTCTCACACGTGCAGCACGCCTTTATAGCTCGTTCAAACACTCGATGCTAGTGTTTTCTTCATAGGCCGGTAAGCAATCAGACCAGTTAACATTGGGACATCCGCCACAGCATGTTTCTTCGAGATTAGCTAAGTAAAACACACTCGTATCACAGTGAAAACAGTTTTAGCTCTAGTCAAATATGTGGTTAAAACGTTCGTTTAAACAGCAATATTCAATGCATTTAATTGTGCGTATGTCTACCATCGTGTGCCCTAATAATGGTCGCTATGCGAGTTGGCATTAATCTAATCACTCTAACTAATGATTTGCTGTGGGATATTATTCCACTTCTCGCACTTAGCATTCCAAGATGGAGGATACGACGACGGACTGAACTCAAATATAACCGACTGATTTATGTATAGCTAGGATTTACCGGGAAACCGTACGAGGCATGCCACAACCTTTAATGTTCCCGCGGGTGTCGTTCAAGTCGAATAGCCGTGCACCTTCGCATCGCCTGCCAGTTGTGCCGTGGCGAGCTTTCCCAGAAAGGTTCGATGAATTGCCACTGAGTATTACGTTGAAGGCGAAGTAAAAACTGGTGTATGGTTTCGTTGGCGGTGTGCTCCTCAAAGATCAGTGAGCTTTTTGGATTACCTCACTGATCTAGGTACACCTAAAGATATTTTATGTATGCCTATGTATGTATGGGTCACATATAGGTTCATGTACAGTGCGAACATGGATATGTGTACCAACACATGCATTGTGCTGTAATGCTTTGGAAGCGAAGTGCAGTGAACTGTCTGTTCAAAGCCACATGTTGTGATGATTCTACTACTGTGTAATTGGGTTTTCATAATAGGGCACTTGCACTGTGAACATTTTTAGTGAGAACTAAGACCTTATCAACTGCAGTTTTGTCAATATACCACGTTTATTGACATATATATATATATATATATATATATATATATATATATATATATATATATATATATATATATATATATGCAGGCACGAGCGATTGCCTTTTCTGCAAAATGCCCTCAATTTTTAAAAGTGCACAATTATGGGAATGTTAGACTCGATGAGAATTTAATGAATTTAAATTAATTGGCCCTCCGGAGAAGACGGTTTCATATATATATATATATATATGTTCACCGTTCAGCTAGCACGGTGCGAGCTGTCTCTGCGCGATCTTAACATTTTGAACCTCTACTCTGATGTGGTGGAACTCTCGAACTTGTGTGTCGCCGATGTGGTACTTCGTTTCGATCATTTTGTGCCATTTTTGCTAGTATATTTCTAGCCCGGCTGTACTGCTGGACTTGGCTTTATCGAAACGTCTTACCCAATAGATGTGGTGCGGCACTGTCTATTTGAGTGTGGCTCACATTGACACATGACAGATGTGCCAATGTGTTACCAACGTCGTTGTAGCGTGCGGTAGTAGCTTGGCTACGTCCCTCCGAGACGGTTGATCATAGTATGTGCATATCGCATTCTCTTTTGCTACCACCACGTCGGTATGGTTGAGGCACGGGTATTAGCAAAGCTTTCATGGAGCATGAAGGAAGAAAGCAGCCCTCTCCACAAAGCTCAAGGCCGGAGAGACCAACCAAAGGGTAGACCAGTTGTAGACGTGCGGTAACTATTCGTGACGGGGATGACGACTCAGCACCTGCCGCCGGCGTGGCATCCAATGGACAAGGATAGCGGCATCAGCCACATCGCTCGCACCGAACGAGGCTGACAGATGCGAGGTGACGTTCAAGGTTGTTGAATCAGCGTCTGCTACGATGAAGACAGAGGACGTCACGACTAACTGCACGCTAAAGACAGTGTATGCAGATCGGGCGCTCCGGCCGACGGGAAGGGTCTGTTCTAGTAGCACAGACGTTGCTCATAAATCCGATGGCAATAACGCATCGGTGCCTTAGAATCTGGTTGTCAAAACAAACGCACCTAGGCGTACAGACAGGTCCGAGGCCAAATCTAAGCTATACGGGGAAGCGTGATCAAGGGACCTTTTCGAGTCGTGATTGCACGCCGGTCAGAAAGCTTGGTAAACGGGGAGTCGGCAATTTCAGAAGTGCTTCGTACGGAATAAACTATTGTCTCTCTGTTGCAAGCTGGCTAAACTCATTGAGGTGCTAGAGTTGTCCTGGCCAGAGGGAGGTAACAATTGGGCTGTGGATTGCACAAACTACGCCAAGTGTGTTCATTGTAAAGGACCGCACTCGTCCTTCTCAGCGACGTGTCTACTTCGTGTCTGCGAGCAACGCACAGTATTCATGGAGCCTAGATTGCTACGTTAAGTGACTGTGGACTCTCCAACAGCAATATCGTCGGTCGAGGTGATCGAATCTTTGCCACTGTTATGACACCGTTCCTGTCACAGAATGTCCGCAAGCTGAGTGCAACTTGGTTGAAACTTGGTAGTAACTTGGTTGAGATCCGTAGTAGTCGAATTGGTGTTAGGGTCGGAGGTACTGATCGTAGCACCCGGTAAGTAAACTTACCAGGTGCTACACTATCCCGAAGAACACTCCCAATTTTCCCGGTTTCCAAGCTGATAGCTACAAGTCCTTCTCACCCGTTGAAAAAGCACAAGAAGTTTCTTTCGAAGAAAACCGGAGGCAGCGACAAGCTCTTGATCACGGTTATTGCATCCTTCAAGAGTGGATCAAGGTGATGCACTTCGCTCCATCTTCTCCGGACGAGTCAGCTAGTGAGATATATATATATATATATATATATATATATACTGTTGCACGCATAAGAGAGAGCAGGCAGGATAACTCGCATAATGCTCGAATAGTTTCAAACTTTACTCTCATACAAGATCTAAATTCAGTACGGCCCACTAAATTAATTAAAACATTTTTAGTTCTGAGGCAAATATGTGATTAAATTGTTTGTTTAAACGGTACAATGTGTTAAATTGAAATGATGAATTGAACCACCGTCTTTGTTCAACCCTGCTTCAGTAACCAGCGCATCTCCCACGACAAACGGTTCTTGTTTCGATAATTTTCCGCGATTTACCAATCGAATTCTACGAATGTGACATTTACTTGCAATTGCTGTGTTTAAAGCCCAAATGCAGCCTCATTCCTTCCATCTGAAGGCATCCCGCCTATATAGAAAAAAAACTGCCCTTTAGCGAAGCCTTTAAAGCTGATTTTCGAGCGTTTGTATTATGACTGCAAAATCCCTACGTTTTTCAAGCAAAACATTGTGACCCCGATCCATAAGAAGGGGTACAAGAAACGCGTCGAGAATTATCGTCCAATATCGCCGTGCTCCCTTTTCTGCACAGTTTTTGAGAGAGCTCTTTTTTTTTTTTTTTTTTTTTGTTCTGGGAGGTTTCGGTAATGCATGATGCACATGCGCCACTAGCAGCCTGCGTGACTAGTGTGAGACTCGCAAACCCACTAAACCCGGATTCCTCCCCACCCCCCAGGCTCGGTATTACTTTGGCATTACATCGAAACCGTGGGAGAACCGTTGAGAGAGCTCTAGTCAGAGCTCACTTCGCCAATTAAATTTCTGTAAACAAATTATTCGATGCGGCGCAATATGGTTTTGTGCCTCGGTGATCTACGTGTACGCAACTGTTAGAGATGAAGCACGACTGAGCGTTATACATAAACGCCAACAGGCCTTCCCATTGTATTTATTTTGATCAGCGTTCAACGGAATCGCTCACAATATTCTAGTTAATAAATTAAGGGCGTTCAAGGTCCCTCCGCAGACCTGCAACTGGTTTGCAAAGTTTTGCGCAACTGGACTTTCCGAGTCAAGTCAAGAGACGCCTTGAGCAGCCTGCGCCCAGCGCCTTCTGGCCTGCCGCAGGGTAGCTGTGTTTCTCCGCTTGTGTACATAATAACTAGATATGAAACTCTAGATGCCATCGACTGTTAAATATATTTTGTACGCAGACGATCTTACAATATATAGTGCGCTCGTTTTCTCATCGGCACACACAGCAGTGGACCGTCCGCGGTGGACGGTGTCAGCCGGTAATGCGTTGACAATGGTATGCAGCAGCTCTCCGTTCACAAATGTGTCGTTGTGAAACACGGCTCCTCCGACCTAAACTACTTACTCAACGCTGCCAACGGTCAACGTGATGCAGGTTCTTGGACTATTAATCTCGGCGGACCTCACCTTCTCCGCACATATCCAAGAACTAGCCAAAGCAGCATCCATACATGCATGTAAATATGTTGTTCTGCTGTTTTACTGTCAAGGAGTCTACGGTGTAGCTTTGTTTGTGCAAATCGATCGTTGCATCTCAACTGTTGACCCGTATGGCATCCATATTTGTGTAAATACATAGGTATGATTGAAGATGTACAATGGAGGTTTTTAAGGAGACACCACAGAAAATGTGACCTCAAAACGAACGACGTTGTATTACCGCTCTTAATGGAAACACTGAGGAAAAATTATAGACAGCTTTTAGCTCAACTGATGGGCACAAGTGTTATTGATCATTTCTTTGAAGTAAAGCCGAACCATCGCAGAAGCCAAATAATGTTTGTGCCTAAATGTATAATACCAATATGCCAGAAGCATATATAACATATGTCTACGGCTTACCTGAACTGCTTATTTTCATCACTGTTTCGTTGCGTTCGGGACACGATGACGCGAATTATATTTGTCAGGAATACCAGATTTATCTGAAAATATAGGCAAACATATCTAAGTGAGCGAACCTAATACTTGCATCTATGTAATTGTCAGTTATCTGTCCTTGAAAGTTGAGCATGGCTACGCATTAACTTCATTCACAAAAATGACGTGTACAAATCGGTCCTCAGAACGGCCAAATTCACTAGGCGTCCTAAAGGAAACGCTTTGAATGTCGTCAGAAGATTCTGAAGCGCTGCACAACAAAATGGATAGATCCCGGACCGTGGTGCATGACAGTGTTTCGCTATGCGTACTAACCAATATAAGGCTGATATCATATATATATATATATATATATATATATATTAGGTAAGTCACAAAGTTCGTCGGCTTTCTGGGACCACATTTTTGAAATTCCCGCGCTCTGCAGCAGGGCCGCCTGAGAGTGCGGCTGGGTGTTTACATTCAGGAGCAGACCCGTGGCGGCGCGACGGTATACCGGTTCCAACTTTACCGTATCGTTTGCGGAATTGGCAGCTGTTTGCAATGGAGGACAAAAATACGCATTTCCGACACATTATGTTGTTTTCCTACCGTGAAGGCATAAGTGCAGCGTAAACAACCCGGAGGATATGTGCAGTCTACGGCGAAAACGCAGTACACAAATCCACAGTCGAAAAGCGATTCGCCCGTTTCAAAGCTGGAAACTTCAATCTCGAAGATGAACCGAGGTCAGGACGACCCAATGTTGTGGAGACCGACGAAGTCATAAGCCTGGTTACTTCGAACCCAGGTTTGACCATAAAATAAATTGAAGATGTAACGGGAGTCTCCCACGGAACCGTTTGGAATCGCCTCCATGATGCAGGTTTCTCGTGCAAGCGGAATATCTGGCTACCACACGACCTCAATGATAGGCAGCTTGAAGGGCGAGTCGATACCTGTCACGCACTCTTCCGGAAGAACTCGAATGAGCCATTTCTGAGGAGATTGATAGCCGGCGATGAAAAATGGATACTCTACAGAAACGTAACACAGAAAAGAAGTTGGGTCCCCAGAGGTTCTCAGGCCGCAGCTATCCCTAAACCCAAAATTCATTTGAAGAAGGTTATGCTGTGCTGCTGGTGGGACTGTAGGGGCGTCGTGTATTTTGAGATGCTTCCAATGGGTCAGACGATCAACTCCGTCGTCTAATGCAGACAACTCGAAGATTTGAAGGCTGCAGTAGCAACGAAGCGCCCGGAATTGTCAAACAGGTGGGGCGTCACTTTTCAACATGATAAGGCGACACCACACAAAGTTTGGCCACCCGGCAAAAATTGGCAGAGTTTGACTGAGATGTGTTGCCGCACCCAGCTTATAGTCCCGACCTCGCACCATCTGATTATCACTTGTTCAGGTCTCTCCAGAACTCCCTTGATGGCACAACATTTGAATCATTGGAGGCTATAAAAAATCACCTCACTCAGTATTTCGACGAGAAGGACAAGACGTTCTGGGAGAAAGGAATCATGGATCTACCGAGGCGATGGGCGAAGCTTATCGAACAAAACGGTCAATATATCATTGAATAAAAATACTGTTGTCTGCATAAATAAGGCTCTTTAAAATCGGGTAAAAAAGCCGACGAACTGTTTGACTTACCTAATATATATATATAGTTACTAGTCCTAATTATGAGCAACGATTAGAGGCGTTGCTCAAGATACAAAACCATGCAATATCATGCAGGTGTACATGATCAAACACTGTACATCTGTACCCTCATTTTTAAGTAACCAATACCTTAAGCGACGAGTATAGCTCTTTGTTTACTACTTAGTGGTTGGCAGTAGCTTCAGCTCTTCCGGTACTAATTTCAGAATTTCAGTAGGGTGTCGTTATGTGAGGCTATCGTTGCAACTTATTCGATCATTTACATTAATTGACAACTAAACTTTACAAAAGCAAAATGACGTGAGGTTTAACGATCGACGCCAAACTCAGATTAGGGCTTTAAATATGAACAAATTGAGCGTACCGAAATACATACGACCAGAAAGCTGCTAGATAGTGCGTATCATGGTGGGTAACCTTATCGTGGGGTAGGAATGACCGCAATTGCCAAAGTTGCAAGGCCTCTTCCTGAACCATACCTCTAAGTGGACGGTATAACGCAGTAATCGGTCACTTTTTATTAAAGCGGCATTGCTAAAATGACTTGAGTAATTTCACGCACATTCTGCGAAGGAAACAATAAATATAAATATATGAATATATATATATATATATATATATATATATATATATATATATATATATATATATATATATGTGATGTCATTATTCCCTTTAAACCCTGCAGATTTAAAGATACGTAGAATTGCAAATACCTGCCGTACAATCTATGAATTATCGAGTTGTTTCTAACCACCTTTAGAAGTAAATTTATATACTTAGTTTTACTGCTACCGCCACCGTAACCAGAACAGAGAGCGGCAACTTAGTCAGACGTGTTGCCAAGATCGAGTCCGTGACTCGTCGCACAAACATCGCCGGGCATTTTTCCGCTTTGATTGGCCATAACGTTCGTAGACACAGGGCGGGCTCGTACTTCAGAAAAATAAAGACAAGCACTTACGTTATGTGTAAATATTGGCGTGCAGTTTCATTAAATACTGCTTTGTAGAGAAAAAATTCCACTGCGTTTCTTTGTCACATCATAGAGTATAGGTATTTCTACCAGCGAACACCTACATGACTCTCAAAGCGGCTCGTGCGTTTCAAAACTATAATAGTGAACCGACGTACGCTCGATATTGGAGAGAAAAACAGATGAACAGCAATGTATTTTTGGAGAAGTGCAACTTCGCTTTCTTAATCTTCTAGTAATGGCAACGGAATACTTCTATTTGCTAGAAAAATCGTTTAGTATTGCGCGCGATTGTATCGTCTCGGGTAGTTGTTCACGTTTCATGTCTATATTACCTCAGTTTCTGCGGATAACAAAACGCTATGCTCAGTTCCCGAAAAACGAAGTTGCGAATGACGTCTATGACAAGCATAACGTTAAATGACTAGCATATTTTGTATACGAATTCTTTAATTTATTTATGTAACATTAGTACATCGCCATTGTATAGAACTAGTTTTCCTGTTTTTACTGTTATATTTATGTATATATGGGACGTTTTTTTAAAAGGTATTTAATGTGTATACGTACATTGTACAAAAGCAGTTATCCTGTTTTCGGCGGCACCTGACTGATCACTGTTTGTGTCTCTGAGTAAACTTTCTAGTTCTTCGGTCAAGTAACGTAAGATTTTCGCTCTCTATGTTTCTTCTGCTACAGCCGCTGTCACGTCTAGAGTAGCCACCGAATAGCCAGCGGCAACGCATTGACCCATGCTGAAGCAACTTTTGTCACCACTTCGCAGGGTCTCTCTTCTGCAATCGGTCAATTGTCCTGCACACTAGATAGATACTCAAGACATTGCAGCTCGATACAACTGGCCCGTCAACTTCGTTAACCGGCACTGCTGACAAAGTTGAGTGTCGAGTGCGTACACTCATTGGCTGAGCCTAATGATTAAACTTGTGGACAAAAATGTTGTCTGCTAGCAGTTGTGATGCTCGCATGTTCAAAGTGTTCGCTCGCGCTAAGTGCGAGTGAACAACTAGTGATTTGCAGCCAAGGCTGCTCAAACGTGTTCCACGGGGGTTGTTGTAACCCCCGTGCCCGCGTGGAAGCTGTGTCTTACATGACTAACGGGACTAGCGAGGGAGCGGCCGACTAAATGAACTACAGTTGAACTTTGTAAAACTGTGATTAGCGCACTGGCGGAACTGTAGAAACGGGTTGCCAGAATCGGGGGCAATCATGCAGATTTGCAGTTTGCCTCAAACACAGGGTGCTTGAATGTCGCGCCGCTAAATGGCAAATTTAGAGTGGAGAACAACGGCGGTACGGCGGACGTCCCGTCCGACAAAAATTTGTACAGCTAGCAGAGAGCGGAGAAGGCGGTATCAAGTCACTAAGACGGTTAAGTCACCCGTAAGAGCGAGGGGATCTGCTAGAGAGGCCGACAAAAGCGATCGCGCAACTGTGAAACCGGTTGTGAAGTCACTCGCGTGCGCATGGCCATGTTCCTGTTTTGTGTGATGCTGCGTAACAGCGTTAAAGCAAACTGTTGCCAAAATAAACTGTAGCCGAAGGCAAGCTTGTTCTGCCGCTGGTTCGGGGTCTTTCCCTACGAGAGGATAGTTAAGGAGAATTTCATCGCGCCTGGTGGTCTACGGCCCCCTGAGGGTCTACCTAATTCTAGAACTGCAAGCATAATTCTACAACTGCTTCTCTTAAATTGTGAGGGAATAAGGGGACGTAGAATAGACCTTACAAGCGATTACATGTTTAAGTTGGTTGACATTGCACTCCTCACGAAGGCATTTCAGCAGGACGAACTGTAGTTCAATAATAGGTGCGGGTTTCACCAGTTGGCTGGTATTCTCGCGGAAGGTCGAGGAAGACCTGCGGGTGGGTTATCTATCTACCTGCATAAAGTTTGCCACCGATGCAATGCGTCAGAAAAGATGAGTTTTGCATGTTACTCTCCGCTGGGTGGGCAAACTTTGCTGTATTCTATTTCCCACCAAGCTTCGATTGCGCTAACGTTGCTGATACACTAAGCTTTGGACTTTTAGAAATGCCCTAACTATGCCAACTACTGCCGGCGGTAACTTCAATGCTAGAATTGATAACGAAGCCAACGGGGATAAAGGCAAAGTACTGCTCCAGGTGAGGAAAATTGCTCTGGAATAAAGCTTATGACGGGGTGCTTGAGATCCGAAGTCTCCCGTATGGGGTGGAGACATTAACGCATGCTGACGATTTTGCACTCATGGTCACAACCAGGAGCGAGAGAGCCCTTGAGAGCGCCGTCAATGAGGCCCTGTCAGCGGTGTCCGAGTGGATGGAATCCCATCACTTAAAACTGGCGCCTGACGAGATGGAGGCAATGTACCTAACAGGCAGAAAGAGGAGGTCATGGTAGACACGGGACTGACCGGATCCGCACACGTAAAGTACGTGGCCGAAAAGGCCCAAAAGGTCTCCCTGAACCTGGCGCGGATCAAGCCTACGGTCAGCGGAGGAAAAAAGAAGGCCCTTGGGCCTCTGTGACGGCGCTATACGCAGCCCCAATTTGGGGAGGACATGGCACTACGGACGGCGAAAAATAGGGGCGCACTAAGGTCGACCCAACGAGCGCTGGATAAGCCAGGCGTATCAAAGCTCTCCTGGTCCTAGCTAAGATGCTGCCATGGGACCTCTTAGTGGCTGAAAGAAGTTAAATATATCTATATAAAGATCTGGATCTCACTAGGGCCATGAGTACTACAATATCGGCCTGGCGTGAGGAATGGGTGCAGGTAAGGCTTGGTGTGACCACAGGAAGCTAGACCAAAAGTCTAATACCGGACCTCAGGTATGGTATGACTGCCGACACAAGTAACTTTCCTGCTAGGACGACTTAGACACCGACACGGCCAGGTTCAGAGTTACATGTCAAGGATTAAGAGGGCCATTAGAGATACTTGGTCGCCCATATGATGACTTCAGCTGAGGCATGGAAGGAGGCGACGAACTTGTTCGACGCCATTTTAACACTCAAGACAGCCAAGAAAACGGCCAGGCGAGAATGGCTTGAGCGGGTCTCCCGGGGAAGTGGTCGAGACGAAACGCCGAGGAAGGGGGGAGCAACCGGGCCCTCATGGTCACGACGCATCCTCACAGGACGGTTTACAAAATGGCAGTAACCTCCATCTAACCGCAGGTAAACATGCGGGGTCATAGAGGGGGATAGAGCTGAGTAAAGGAGAAAGGCAGAGACGCCTTACCCACGGCTTCGAAGTAATGCCAAAGTAGTGCCGAATCGGAGGTGGTGGGGAGGAATCCGGGTTTAGTGGGTCTGTGAGCAGGCTGTTAGTGACGCAAATGCACTACGCACTCTCGAAACCTCCAAGATGAAAAAAAGCAAAAAAAGAGGTGAGGGGAATTATTAGTCTACTACGAACGAACGCGCGTAAAGACTATACATAAATTTGTCTTACAGAAACATATACCCGCCGTTTTACCTACCGTTTTAAAATAGAGAGTCACCTAACTAATTTTGTATTCCATAGAGGCGCTGCGGCCTTGCCCCCAATTGTACAGTATCCGCCTATACTGGAACAGCACAAATTGAGACCGCCTTTTCGGATGGAGGAGATGTTCCAGGTACTACGAGCATTCCCAAAAATACAGAATTCCAGACCCGATTGGGTATACTGTGAGAATTTGATCCAGTCACTCCTTTTCTTAAAGGAAACCCGTGTTAATTTTTTTATTGTAATTATAGAAAGAAGGCGGGTGGTTGCGTAGCGCACATTAAAGAAGATTTTTTGCAAATTGTCTATTCGGCTCTTGTCGTTCTTTACGATGAAGTAGACACTGTGTGAAAACTGTTCTTTTTCACAGCAGTGAGGCTCTTTGTGCTAAAGATTTCTCCTGGGCTGATATATGGCCTCAACGGGGTATGGAACCACCTCACCTGGTCAATTTAAACCAGCTTGAGAGCGTTTTTATTAAATATGAAGCGAGTGCTTTGTTTGTTTATTCGAGCAAGGTGTCGCTTTGTGTATCTCTTGTCAGGCGTCCACTAGCTACTCTGAAACAATTCGGCTAAAACTGAAAATGCAGCGTACAATTCTTTATGAATGTTTTATTTCGGAGCGAGAAGCTAAAGTCGAACAGGCCAGACCAGGTCGGCGGTTTGGATGTATTCAATGCCTTGCATCTTTGGTCTGATCTTGCATGTGACAGTCGCCACGTTTACACCAGGTACATAGACAATGGTATGCTTAATATGCCTGGTACGTTCAAACGCCGCCTTTCACGAAGAGTACCAATTGTGCCGATTTTGTCTGCGGAGAGGAGAGCATAGGTCGTTGCACTACTTCTCTCGCCGGAAGCGTGAAGAAGATACATTTTTTTTCTGGGAGGTTTTGGGAATGCATGTTGCACATGCGCCACTAGCAGCCTGCGTGGCTCGTGTGAGACTCGCAAACCCACTAAACCCGGATTCCTCCCCACGCCCCAGGCTCGGTATTACTTTGGCATTACTTCGAAGCCGTGGGAGAGGCGTCTCTACCGTTCTCCTTCAATCAGCTCTATCCCTGACTATCATCGCGCATGTCTACCTGCGGCTGGATAGGGGGATGCCATTTTGTAGTCCGTCCTGTGAGGGTGCGTCGAGAACATGAGGGCCTTGCTGCTCCCCACCCCCTCCCTCTCCCTCGGCTCCTCGTCTCAACCACTCTCCCGAGAGACCCGCTCAAACCTCTCCCGCCTGGCCGTTTCCTTGGAAGTTTGAGTGTCAAAACGGCGTCGAACAAGTTTGTCGCCTCTCTATATATAGGACAATCTTATAGAGTGTATATTATTCTCAGTTTGAGTAAAATAAACTTGAGCTGAACAAACATGATTTTAGATTCACCAAACAGCGCCGACAATGAACGTAGGCAAATGTTCAGAGCCCTCCAAATGAGCTAACAATTTTATTTTTAATAATTTGAGTACAGGATGTTAAGGACAGCGATGTAAGACATATTGAGTTCAGCGCGTGCGGCATATTTTCTTTATTGTACTATTGCACAGAAATTGATTTGCCCTAAAGGTCGAACAGGTGAACGAGGTCACGCATTATAGTACATATACTTGATCTGTAGGTTCTTCCACAAATAGCATAAACCTAATTATCTACCGAAACTAAAGTAGGACTGTACTTAGCTTTATTAACCGATGTTTGGTTTACAAAATTACGCGTACAAAGAAAGCACATATTTACATATACGTATATCTATCACGGTACCAAAAGTCAAGTCAACGCAACTGCCCTATCGCATTGTTAGAGTTGATGTAAGTCACACTGTCGCTCGCAAAGTTTGCACAAGCATAACAAGGAAATTTCATGGAAATTCTCTCGAGTACAGATCTCAGAGAAGCCATGTACAGCATATCGTGCGATAAGTTGTCCAATCTCATAAGTGCAGCGCTTCCACGAACTACACGTCTTTGCCTGGGGTTGAAACTAGAATAGCGTTCTTACTTATTTTCTTTACAGTGCAATTTCTTTACCGTGTAAAAATTACAGCCCTACATTTAAAACTGTAATATAAATATACTTTTTAAATATTGTATTTATCACTTTAACGCATCCGTCGACGATATATATATATATATATATAACATTCATATGACTGCTGATACGGCTTTCGTGTTATATCGTTAGTTACTTGGTTCCCTCATTAGAAGCCAATATGGTGAGAGAAAGTTTGCTAAGTATAGTAGAGAATGAAGCATGGTAAGCACTCAAGTCGACATAACACCGTACTCCAGATTATGCGATCGCTGTCCCGTCGGAAGCAGCAGCAGCGCACATTTCAAATTGACGAATTAGAAGGGCACAGATACAGACAAATAGAAGCACTGCCACTTCAACGATAGATATTTGAGAGTGCTGGACCAGTGGAAACGAATAGAAAACGTTGAGGGGCGGGCGCAAACAGGGAACGTTCGAGTGGCAATCATAGGGAGATATCGCACGCGTTTGCTGGGGAGAACTGTTCTCCTGAAAACCCTCCAATAATTACTTAAGTACTTACCTGCCTAATATCTAAACGCGTGATTTAGAAATTATTTGGAAATAGCGTCACAAGTGTCAAATATAATTTTACCATCGGCCAGCTCTAATAGGCGTGCTAGTTAGAACCATGTCGTCTATGCTTGTGGCAAACATTCGAGCAGCACATTAGCGTATACAGGTCGCCCAGCTGCCCTAACTTTAGAAAAGCCATCTAGTTGGCACATTTTCATTGTCAACATCGAGTGCTTGCCTCGATACACCTTTCTGGTATGTTGTTACACGTCTTTGATACTTTGTTTCATAAATCGGGAAGGTCAGGCTTTGAAGTTGATGCGTTCGGACAGGGCGCCAAAGTGACATGCAAATTCTCTTTGCGCGTCCGGCAATACCTTACCAAGTTATAGAGTCGTTTTTGCAGAGGCTCGGCTTAGTGATTGTGCACTTTAAGCACAAAATTGAATTGATCTAGAAAAGCCTTTAGAGCTAGGCAAGAATAACCTTTTTTGGAGACTAACTCGATGCGAATGCGGTTTGCACACACGGACGCTACGGCAGGAAAATTTAGTTGCAAATGTGGGCCGGTAGTGTGGGACTTCAACCCACTAAAAGCCAGTCATGTTCCCATTCCCACACTCAACTAATAACTGCGCAAATAATACTTTAAAAAATTATGGGGGGGGTTGAATAGTGGCGTCTTTATCTTAGCTGCCCTGAATTGCCTCAGGGGGGCTTGCATTTTTTTATTATATTTCAACATAAAATTGGTAGACAGTTGATTCATGTTTCACAAGGTGCCACGATGTGACACTTTCACGATGTGCCACGTGAATTTATAAGAAGGCTGCCGTCACTTGCTGCGGTAAAGTCCGTGCGTAAAAGAGCTCACAACGGCACAGCAATACTGTATGTTCAGGCGTGTTCCCCGTTGTTCCTTCGCAGTGCTTGCAGAGTGGAGTATCTGTTTTTCCTATTGAAAGAGGTAACTCTCAATGTTGCCATGCCCTGTGAGCACTTGGGTTGTGTAGTGTGTCAACTCGCCACCGGGCCAGTTTTTCCACGCTTTAATTTTTGCAATCAGAACCTTCACTTGGGTTCTGGGTGCTCCGCCCGGTATGGCGTGCCATTAATTCTACGAAGAGACCAACGTTTTTCCCTTTTTTTCCTTCTTGCTTGTCAGTTCCGCCCACAAGGGACGACGTTCAGCGTCGGCCTTCAAGAAATCGTATCAGCCAGTAGAACAACAGCCGCCGCGTTGACCGTTTTGTAGGCCACTGTAATCCGTAAAGCAGCGATGCGTTGGGTCTTGCGCATCAGCGCCCTGTTGCGGGCCGGAGTCAGTGTGGTAAGTGACCACACCGGGGTCGCAAATACCATAATCGACTCGGCGACCGACATAAGAAGGCCACTTTGGTTCTCGCGGTCCAAATGTATTTGGCATCAGCCGGGCGATGTCGTGTGAAACTTTGGTGGCTTTTTTGCAGCCAAACGGAGATGGGATGTACCTTGCAAGACTTTCTCCAGGTACATGCTCAGAGAGTGGGCTGAGTGAACCACCTGACTATCCTGGACTTTTTGGATTAGCTTCGAGGAAGGACCCCGTCTTAGGCCAAACTGAAGGACTCCCTCGCTCTTTGGTAGGGGCCAATCAAACCCGCTCCCCTCATCCAGACGAAAATCTCGGCCAGGGCGTTATTGGCCCTAAGTTCCAGTTGCAGGGGGGAGCCGCCCCGTACTACAAGTACAAGGTCATCCGCATACGCTAGTAGCTCTGTCTTTTCTGGCAGATTACTTAAGCGTAGTACATCGTCGTACGCCAAGTTCCATAAGAAAAGACCCAAGATGGAATCCCGGAGAACTTTAGCTGTTTTTTTAAATTTGGATCCCTCCTTGTCTACCCGCCTCTCGTTAAGATCGTCCGAGACAACCCGACAAAGGTAGTTCCGTACTTTCTTTTCTTAAGCGGCTCCAGTATTAGCATCCAGGGTAAGCTGTTAAAAGCATTTTTAACATTCAGCAGTACGACAATGAGAAGATCTCCGGACCTAGCCAGGAATTTTCGTAGCGCTTCCGCCTTAGCAACGACACCTGTATTGCGGAAGGTCATAAGCGGCCTTTGCAAAATCTAAACTGCTTCGGTAAAAGGAGGTCGTGTTCTTCCGCAAACAATCGCAAACGGTTGTCTATAATCACCTCAATGTCCCTAGCCAGTGTACTGACTAGACAGATTGGCAATAAATGCCTTTCACTTTGAGGATAAGCACGAGGTCGGCTTTCTATTAAATCAAAGGCAGAAATCCGGATGTGAGTATTTGCGTGGCAACGTGGGACACTACTCGGGAAACCTTTTAAGGAGAATCTTTACGGCGAAGGCCGGTATACCATTAATGCCCGGTGCTTTTCGGCCTTCACTCATTCTCTCGCTGCATGGAACTCCTCTAATGTCACCTCTGAGACTAGTCTCTCGGCTGCATTTGCTTCGAACGGCGTCCTTTTAAGAGGTGGGGGCCGGGGAAAAAGCTTTTCTATTACCCGTCGGCGTTCATTTTTTAGTAGTGGGGAAGTCAAGCGCTCTTTCTTGTTTCTGTCTTGCTGCGGATCAGTTTGTACGGTCATCCCCACGGTTTTTTTTTTCTGTTTTCGACAAAAGATATCACTCCTTGCTCTCTGCTATTGTTCTGCGTAGAGTGGCCCTAAGACCTTTAAATTTGCCTTGTAATTGCGAGATGCCTGTCTTATCCATGCTGCTGTGGTTGCCCTAGTGAATTTTCGCCTGGCGTGGATGCAGTGTGTGCCGGCTTCCCCGCTCTTTCCGTTCCACCAATATTTCGGCAAATTAACCGAACTTAGTGGCAAAAGCCTTTGCCTTGCATTCGTGAGGCCTGGGTTCGAGACCCAGACCGGCCACTTCTAAATTGGTTTTCATGGTTCCCAATCAAATAAGGTGAATGCCAGAGTGGATTAAAATTCGACCATGATCGGAAAAAAACGGGGAGCCCAGACGTCTCAATAAAGAGAGATGGTGCATTACCATCCAACCCCCATTAAATAAAAAAAGAACTGGGCGTAGTCACTTTAAATGCATTCGCCTCTTGCTTGGCACCTGGCACGCTTCCTCCAGAATGTTCTGAAAATCGTGGGCATTTTCAGGGTTCCCCTTCTTTTCTCTTATCCTTGCCAGCCTTGCTTGCAGCTCCCTGTCGCCAGGTGGTACTAACTGGGGCAGAAGAGGCTGCTGATAGAGTGACTCCGTCAACGTCAAATTCTATACAGTAGTGAATTCTAACGTTCTCGTGGTCAAGTGGTATGATCTAATAAAAAAAACGTGGATTTTCTTACAGATCGTCAAATGGGTGTGCGACCCACTTTCCCAGCGGTAGAAGGTAGGGTCGTTTCCTTTACTAAGAACGACAAGAACGACAAGACCATACATCGCTAACTACTCACGAACAACTCTGTCTCTTCTATTAGCGCTGGTCGCCCGCTGTCTTATCGAGGCTCCGGTAAAGTCTCCAGTATACAATACTAGTGGTAGCAGACAATCTTTCGCTGATAATGTCATGCCCTCGAGCAGACCCTCCAGGTCGTCCAGCGTGCCGTTGGGACTGCTGTAGCATAAGTAAAAACGACCGACGCTGTCCACGTGTACGTCTATCCATGTAAAGGTTGATCCTCTTCCACAGCCCGTAGCTCGGAGACATTTTGCCAGGTTATGCACAGTGCAGATCCTGGTCTGAGCATCTACAACCAAGATTTTCCGGTTCATTGTCGCCAGTTTGACATTAGGCTTGATGAGCAGGGAGAGTGCAGCGCTCTTCCTAGACACTATATCGTCTAGCAATAGATTAGCTCCGCGGCTTCTGTTACAGTTTAGTTGAATAACCTTAAGTTGCATCCTTCGAGTTCAGACACTTGGGTAACCGTTGATCATCAGTCGGGGATCGGTGTCCTCTCGTCCGGTTCTTTCGTGAAATAACCTACCTATAGCCTTCTGCATCGACAGCAGGCGCCTCCGCAAGCGGGCTTTGCCCGCGTAGTGCCTCTCCTTCCGTGGGTTCAAGGATAGGCGGCGGATCCGCATGGGGATATAGACCGATTTCCTCGGTTATTGCTGAAGGACAGTTTTGCATTTTCTGTCTAGAGCGTGCATGGTCCAAGGGGCGCCTGGCCCCGGCTATATATATGCTCGGGTACCTTGCAGTAATAGCATTAGAGGGACCCCTCGCAATCTTTTGCGACGTGACTTCGCACTTATGACAGCATTTTACTGTGACCGCTTTGACTGTACATGATCGAGCCTAATGCCCAACTCCCTGGGAGTTTTGATATGTCCGCACGGTTACCCGCTCTGAGATTAGACATCCTCTCGTTTTGTTCCTTTGAGGAGACGTCTTACCATAATTTTTTTTGAGAGCATAGAGAATAGTCAATACATTGGCGACTCCTCTCGATTTTAGTACATCAATAAAATATGAGGATGCACCCTCTGCTGTTTCTGCGAGTCCCAGTCTCACGTCCTCGCTGGCAAGCCGTTTAATTCTCTTGCCTCACCTTGACTAGTCATGTAACACTGGATTGACTGTCCTACTACGCGTAGCTCCTTTTATCTTGTCTAAGAGTTCGTTGGCTTGTTCAATTGCCTTCTCAAAAAGCTTGAAGTCTTTTTATTTCCCGGAGTTCCATGGCAACCAAATCGCCACCAGGGCTGGTGCAATTGTGTGTCCGTCGTTCTGCGTCTCGTTAGTAAGGCTCGAAAGCACGGTACTGACTTTCATTTTGGCTTCCCCTGCTATTCCTTGAAACTACGAGGCCACACTTTTTTTGACAACAGGGTCAGCCGGGTCCTCATTTCGTGCTATGAGGAGCCGAAGAGAACTATCTTGGGGGTAGCTGAGACACGTTGCGCACGCACCGCAGGGCCACCCCTTCATCCGAAGATCTTTTAGATCGTCTGCAGTTCTGCACTTCTTTATAAGATCATCTATGGCCTTTATCCTGCCGTGCTTACTTATCATGTCCGGCGTGCACTGACAGGCTTAGTCTTTTGGCTCATCAGGGAGCCAATCGGTTTGTTGCCGTCTTTATATTTCATCTTCTTTGCCCTTACCATATTTCTGATTACAAATCTCAGTTTGTCTGACGAGCTCTTGACAACAGTATGCATACTGTTCGAACTAGCAATGACTTTATATATGTTTTCCATTAGGCGCAGTGCTTGCGCTAATCGAGGACTCTCCGGTTCACCCACCTCGTCCGAGTATCCTTCCGGCGCGCGGTGATTATTGCCGGTTTAATTTGCTTGTTGCATTGTCTGGCCCTTTCCGTACAGGCGAGCGGCCCACAGGCATTGCTAGCCCAGAAGAGTAGCTGCTATATGTGGACTTGTGTATATAAATATTATATATATATATATATATATATATATATATATATATATATATATATATATATATATATATATATATATATATATATTTGCATATCTATGCTCACTCCGCAAGAATCTTGCAAAAATATTTGTTGTTGAGCTCAACAACCTCAAAACTCTCAAACAACTTTCGGACCTCGAAAAAGAAGAACAAACACACAAGTGAAAAACAACGATAATAAAAAATAAAACACGTCCGCGTTCGCTACATAGACAGTGGCACTACCTACTCGGCTACGCTCTCTGTTTAAAAACGAGGGCACTAAACAGAGTGATTGGTTAACCCCAGGTGATGTTACCGGTGGCGATGACAGCGGCAGAAAAAGCGCAAAATTACGATACTTAAATGATAGCGATGACAGATCACTGCTTCGGTAGTTGAAGTAATGCAGATATATCTGTCAGCTTACGTGACAGTGCAACGCACGCATTCACTTGTACAGACAAGTTTGTAGTGATAAGCTCAAAATGCCTCTACAGCAGTTTCTCACGCAACTTGTTTAAGGTTCGTACAAATAACACTGTGTAATGTCTTACCGTTGAATAAGTCACTTCCAAGAGCACGTTAGTTTTACAAATGTGCACCTGAGTAAGACTCGTCGAACTGATTGAGAATTACTAGCTGACGGTAGCTCCGTACTAAGTTTTTACAGTTTTGTACAAGTGAGATGTTTGGTGAGATGTGCAAGCAGTTCCCAGTCAGACCGGGGGACGGGGACATGACAGGTTTTTAGTGGGTTGGAGTCCCACACTACCGGCCCACGCTCGCAGGGAGCTTCCCCGCCGTCATGACCGTATGCACAACCGCATATTCCAGTTAATCCTTTAAAAAAACAAAACAAAAAATACAGTTCTTTCCGTGATGGTGCTCCGGGTGACCCAACCGTTTCGTTCAAATCGCGCTACGCTACTTCATTACTGCGTTCAAATGAGCTTACTTAGATCTAGATGACGAATTTCACGACGGGCTACCGTCATGCACATATATGAAGTTATTAATGCTTGCTTTATACACTAACACATGGCGTGGCATTCTGAAAACTGCACAGAACTAACTATCCAAGCGTAGTCTAACCCACACCGCGCAGTCGAACATAATCAAGATTAGGTATGTCCCTGAAGAGCCTCCACTATGACGATTGATAGAGTGCCTGCTTGCAATCGCTCAATCTCTAACAATGGTTGACGTTTTGTCGCCAGAGTTTGGTCAACGTACATGCGTCGCTGGTTGAAGGATCGATTTCCAACGTAACAAAAAAGCATGCATATGGCTTTCTGTGTCTGTGTACAGGTAGGAAAACTGGTGAGAGAGTATTGTATGTTCGAAAGCCTTGGCTATTCGTCGAGAGCAGCCTATCGCCTCCGCCTGCCCGCCCGCCCGAGTGCAGTGGTGGGGCTTTTCTCTGTCGCGGGCCACCAAACACGCCAAACACTCAACACCACGTGCAGCGAGCGAGTGAGTGAGTACGCGACGTGCAAAGACAGAGAGATAATTGACGCCTCAATGGATGCGAAGCTGAGCCTCCTCACCCGAGACCATACGTAGGAGTAGCGGCGGGTACAGAAGTACCTATCGATATGATAACACCGCTTGCTTCCTCGGTAGGCTCTCGGCGGCCGCACTGGCTGTAGGCTGAACAAACCCCCGCGCCTGAGTGGCTTCGGGTGATGCTGGTGATGGTGGATGATGGCGGATGATGGCGGCGGCAATGGCGGCAGCGGCGGCGGTGAGGGTACTTACCGAAAGCGCAGCCAATCGTGGCGCAATCAGGAGCCACACGGCGGGATACCGTGCATAGCCTTCCCAGCAGCCAATCGAAGGCAGCTTTGCTTGCATCGCGCACGCCCACGGTACGATCGTCGCCAGCGGAAGTCCTGTAGCCAACACGAAACACGAATCACGAACACAAAAGCTCCAGATCATCAGAAAACATCTATGAAGGTTTGCGTATGCCATACAGCTCGATATAGCGCATTAACGGGCTGATCACTTATGCGCGCCATTTCTCGCTTATTTATGCTCGGCTACGGTGCGGGAAGCGTAAAGGGACCGCACAACTGCAAACAAACGTCTATTTTACGTCCTCCACCACTAAACGCCATGTGACGGGAGCCCAGCCGGGCGTCCAAGATGTTGCCGTCCAAGATGTTGCAATTCACTTTGATTCGTGCGAAACTTCTACAACTATTCCGGTGTTCGTTTGCGTACACGCTCGAATTGCAGGTGGGTCGTAGTCAGTACGAGATCTAGCGACATGCGCAATCAGTTATTCTAAGCAGATGCCTGTCACTAACTACAGCTGACTACAGACTCCACAATCATGATCAGAGCACGCCGAGAACATCTTCTCTTTTAAACAACACTTTTGTCATTGCAATAAATATATAAATAAAACGCAACTTTTAAGCGAGCAGGATTTGTTGCCATGAGCTGTAATCTGTTAGAACACTGACAACGTTTGAAAAATAATATTCAAACTAGAAAAGATCGTTTGATTAGTCTTACGACGTAACACTCATTTCATGTGTAACGCATTGGTTTCTGTTTAAATTAAGTTTACTATTATTTTTATTATTATCCACCTGGCACACGCAGTACCGCTGTTGCGGTATACCTGCGCTGCTGTGACCGAACTATAATCTACCGGCTGGCTAATCTCACACTAGCTGCTCTCGAAAGACTTCGGCAAGGGTTGCCTTTTAACATACATACATACAAAGTTAGCGTAGCGAATACTGAGAAAGTCTATGGCTAAGTGTGTTACAGCAGGTCGTGATCAGAATAGAATCCAGAACTTATCCTTACCCCATCCGATGGCGTAGTACAGGCGAAACGGTGTATCCTGCTTGAATATCTGCGTCGTCACTCGCGAATGCAGCAGAAGTCCCTCGACGAACATCCAGTTGATAGACGCATTCGACGAATACATCTTCACGCACAGCACCAGCTTACACAACAAGGGCTGTTACAACATGACACACAGAGACGAGACACATTGTATTTGATTATTTTGTGCAGCAGTGCTACTATTTTGCCTGTAGATAATAAACGTCACAGTAGTTTGCCGTTAGCGCAGCCAGCGTGAGACTCGCTCTGCGGAGAACCTGTGCCTCAGCGGGGGAACCTGAGGCTCGAACTGGGCTGACCAATCGCGGTACGCGATAACTGCATGCCAGTGAGCGTCTTCCAGCATGCACTTTAGGCTTAAGTGCGTGCTGTACAATGTACAATTGCGTTCAACTGTTTACTAGTGCGAATTTTGAACGGCCGAGCCGGGACAAACACCTGTCTTCGTGCAGTGTCGTCATCGACCCAATCATTTGAATTTCAAACGCCCACCCTGCAGGTCGATTTGTCTACAAACAGCGGAACGAAACGGTTCGGCGGTTTGGAACTCACTCGTCGTCCTGTGGAGCCAGTGTGTTTAAAAACCGAATTTCCAACTTCAGCTTCCACAGCTATGCTTTAAGCGTGTGTATGAACATGTACTAGCAATATATAGACGTGTGTGTTTATATTATATTCTAGTAGTATATAGTAGTATATAGACGTACGAATATACGTATATATATATATATATATATATATATATATATATATATATATATATATATATATATATATATATATGGGCGACGCATGTGCATATGAGCGCCAGTATGTATCCGTACTTTTGAACTAAACTGCGGAAGCCAAATGAATCAGCCAGCGTTGGATACAGTAAGTGAGGGTCGTCGTTCTTTGTGTGGTGTACGTTCACATCTCCAAGTATCGCATGGTGTTTGTGGCTATGCAAGAAGACATCAACTGCACAAAGGAAGTCGGTAAGCGGCCGGCCCGGCAGCCGGTACACAGCGGTTACTTTGAAAGAGTGTGGGCGGTGATCTAACTCGATTGTTTTGGACTCAGCTGTTGACAGCGGGCGTTCGTGGACCGAAATTGGCTAAAATTGCTTTTGAAAAGTATCAGTAAGCCTCCTCCTCTTTTCTCTCTGCAGCACGAGACCCTATCGTAGTCATCAGTATGGTAATGAACGACCTCTTCCTGGCGTAGCCTGGTCTCACTGAGTACGATCATATCATGGAGAGGAGCAAGTGTTAAGGTAATTTTCCAAATTTTCGGAATCGATCTAATGCTACGTGTATTTAACTAGACTATACTAAATGTTTTGTAGCCATTCAAGATGATGTGTAGACCTGAGAGCTTTTTTACCATATATATTTATATATACAGGGTCATTCATATCGTTATGTACTTATTATTTTAAGGTTTGGTAGGACTCGGCAAGAAAATAAGTTTTCCCAATGGAAGGGAAACGTCTTTTTTAGGAGAGAGAGTGATATTCATAAAAGTAGTTATTCTGCCTTTTTGTCCTACATAGTTGTGCGAAATTTACGTTTGCGGGAGAACCAACGCATGAAGGAGACGACTATGCCGGCGTGTTCGACGGAAAATTCTGCGCAACGGACGACACTTCACTAGCTTTCGTAGCGAAAAGCGAATAGCCAGATTAAGGAAAGCCATAAAAAGTCGATATGTTGTTATGTCTTACGTTAACGCTTTTTCGTAACATTTTTCCATTACGACCAAAAATGTAAGTCCAAAAGGCTACTCTCACGCAATAGCAAATTTAATGCCCACCATTCTCATACCAAAGTGGTGGTGCTGCGTTACGTAGTTATCAAGTTACTAGGCTTTTTCGATAGCCATATCGAAAGCGAAGGCATGCATACTTGCATAGGGTGTATGAGAAAGTTAGGTGGCGTCTCCAAACATGATGGTATCTAAATCATTTGTTTTATTTCACTCATAACAAGGTGTAAACAATTGTTTCCCGCAGAAAGTTAGGTACATATTTTGATGTTTGGTAGAACTCGGCAAAAGAATAGTTTTTCCTAATGGAAGGAGGGGGGCGGAAACGTCTTGGCAACATTTTACGGTTCTGAACGTGAAAGCTTGCATGCAAAACATAACAACTATGACTGTCGAAAAAGCTTAGTTACTTGGCGATTTTCACGTAAAAGCGTTAACGTAACATATTGACTTTTTATGACTTCATACGTTGACTGGTTCTCCTGCAAACATAGATTTTGCACAACTATGTAGGAGAAAAAGGCCGAATAACTACGTTTATAAATATCACTCTCTTTCCTGAACAAGACGTTTCCGCCCCCTCCTTTCATTGCGAAAAATAATTTTTTTGCCGAGTTCTACCAAACCTCGAAATAAGTACATAACGATATAAATTATCCTATATAGATATTCCTTACGTGCATAGTTACGTGTAAGTAGGTGCATGTATTATTACGTGTATATAGACGCATGTATGTAGACGTGTTTTATATACATGGCGTATATATATATATATATATATATATATGTTTACAACAAAATTACTCTGATGCTGCCCGGGCCCTATGCACTAAGCTGGACTTGGGCTCACAAGAAATCTAGGTGAAACGGGCTTCAAAAACACTTCTAAAACCGTCAAAGTAAAACCACTCAAAATGTATTAGGTTTGAACACCAAGCTCAGGCCAACTCAAACAACTTTCCAAAAAACGTGCCCGAAAAGGCCTACCATATCTTGCGAAAATGCGGTATCATATCACACTGTTATCAGTGCCAGTAAAAGGCCACTACGCGATCTCTATGTTACGCACGACCTACAAGCAAGGCGTGGAGGCGCTCGGCAAAAACAACGAGCCATGAATTATAAGCTTTTACAAATAAACCTAAATAAGTCTGCCTCGCATTAGACTTGGCACGACATTTTATGACTTCGAAACATAGATTTTGCTTCAATGCAGCTCGTCGCCAGTAAGGAAGCAATCCCGTTAAGGGCGGCGCTAGTTTAATGGGTACGGGTACACAACCTGCATCTTTGTTGGTCTATACATCATGATGTCGAGAACCTTTCGGACGATCACTATGCCACCCTCTCAACACAAGGCCATGTCCTCCCGCTGCGTTCTGCTTCATAACACTATACTACACACGGTGTCAAGTGTGCCACAGTATACTTGCAGGACAGGATACCACCCCCTACACCCCATACTGGCTTGGCCTTTAAAATATTGATGAAATAATAGACTTACCGAGGCACAAACAAATGCTACCAAATCGGCGGGAGGAAGCCAGAGCAGCCAAATTTAAGCATTTTACCTGTCGCAACGTACGTTCGCCTAGCGCGACATGTAATGCCCTGTTAGCGCAGAGGCCCACTACTTTTCTGGACTCAGCTCTACGGGACATCGTGTACGACGAGACCCTGCGTTCTTATTTTTCTCCAATGTGAATTCTATAGCGGACGTGAAATTTACGCGGATGACCTAGCTGTCGTGATTAAGCCGCGTGACGCCAGTGAGCCGGAGAAATTGGCAGATTGTGCTCTAGCTTCGCCTAGCCTTACATAAACTGTGGCAGCATCTCTAAGTGGGCAAAAAGAGCCCCAATAACTAAACCTGAAACTAGAGGGGCATAACCGTGATCTCTAGAGTGATGCAAAATATCAGAGGTACTCCTTGATATTGGCCTGACAGTCACTACGCGGCCACTAAGACCACCAAAGCTATAACAGATCCCTCTAAATTGCTCCCGCGCGTACAGAGTGCGTCTGATGAGCGGAAGGACAGTTGTATATGCATTCCCGCTGGTGCACTGTATGGCTAAACGGGTTAGTTTTTCAGGGTCTAATAACCCAATAAAACGGGTTAACTTCCGGCGCCTTTTGTATAAACATAGAGGCCTTTTGCCGCAGGCAACAAAACCAGGGCCAGTTGGGTGCCCGTACCCGCTCCATTATTCCAGATGTAAGGGCGTTGTTTAAATAGCGGGAGCATCCCACGGGGTCTTTCGAGAAACTACGTGGGCTGAATATAGTAAGGGTCATCCTACATCATCAACGCCGATCTATAAAGATATAATAAATAGAAACCGGCTAGACCCACACGAGATGCTTGACCATAAACTTCTTAATGATTGACTTATGTTGAAAATAATCCGTAGAGGTATGCTACATTGTATTTTGCTATTGTCCTGACGAGCTAAGGGTTCGACGGGTAATCGATTTTGTCACAGCAGGTCCTAACTTTAGCTGTTACGTTATGAAGGTTGCGAAAGTCTGCCTAGTTTTAATCGGCGCCATTACGACAATTGTCGACAAAGTATCTCAACTAATACAGAAGATTTAGTAGGCCTGTCCTAACAGTCATTCTTCTCATCAGAATGTATTATTTGCTTTCAAACAGATTTACTTTCGTCAACATTGTTTCTCTTATAATATATATTACTAAGGCGGGCAGTCGGTTCCTGTTCCATTTTGCTCCAACGCGAGAGAAAGTGTAGCGACCCCCTCCGAAGCGCCGGACAGTTGACAGTAGTACTTGGCGCAATTCTGTAAGCAATGCCGACAAGTGCATTGAAAGCACTCCTTATGAAATTAATTGGAGGAACACACAAGATGGTGATTGCCATGCACGATGCATCTAGTGCATTTGTGGCGACAGTCGCATGCCGCCCCGATCTGCTTTAACAACAACAACAAAGAAAAGACCCACAATTGCGCTCCATTTGAGGGATGCACTTGATGGCGCCAATGTCTCTATAGGCGACAACAATATCATCGACGCACATCACCAGCAACCCTTTTCTGACCTTCCTTTGCACATGGCTAACGATATAGGAGGGTAAAGAGCAAATGAAATTTAGATCAGTGGGTTTTCCTGGGGTTTCAACGTTTCACTTTGCTTTAACAACACCTTGAGTACCGTCATTTAATAGGGTTATTTTTAACTTTTAGACATAAGCAAGTAAGCTGGTAAAACATATAATTAGAATTAAGCTAAAAAAACATATATGTATATATATATATACGAAAAATTAATATGATGTCGTTACCAAGAAAACTTAACAACACACTCAATGTTTGGGTCAACGCGGGCTCTAGCCTTACCACAATAAGCTTAAAGCATATCTTCTTTAGCCTCCTTTCTGAGGTGATCCCCCGGATTGCCATATTTTCCCCAAAAGGTAAGAGAGAGTCGGCCATGTGCCAAAGTCTCGATGGTTCGTCCATCCTTCAAGATCCCGTTGAAGACAACACAAAGGATATCTACAAAGGTGAGCTCAGATTATACACAGTTGCTTACTGTAGACACAATCAGGTCCACTACTTTTCCGTTGTGAAGGTACTGCAGCACTGCAACTACAATGCTATCCTTGGTGTGCTGTTCCAAATTAAGCGGCATAGGTGAAGTAGGGTCTCTTAGGAATAACCTAGTCTTCTGTACGAGTTCTTTAAGCCACTGATATCGGTCATCGACGCCGCCTAGTAGGCGTTTGACTTTAGATTCGAGAGCCTTAAGGTCAATAGCGCAAGTTGTCGTCATCTGTTCGGCGCCATGCGTCACCTGCTTTAAGGCAGATAGTTGTGTCCGCACAGATGGGTGCTTGTGCGCCACAATCTTGAGCACCTCCGAGCTTTTAATTTTACTGTTTGACAAGCTGTGATAGGTCAGGTCGATGGTAATTCTGTCACTATGGCATACGAGGTGTGTTCAAAAAGTATCGCGACTTTTGTGTTTTTCAAAAAATATTTATTTATTCATGAATATCTATTTTGTCCCCTTCAAAGTAATCCCCATGAGATATTATATACTTGTGCCAACGGTTTTTCCAATCTTCGAAGCACTTCAAAAAAACATTTTTTTTTATCTTGTTCAGCTCCTTCTTCGATGCCGTCTTTATCTCGTCAAGCGTAGCGTAACGTCGTCCTTTCATGGGCCTCTTCAGTTTAGGGAATAAGAAAAAGTCACAGGGGGCCAGATCTGGGGAATACGGTGGCTGCGGCATCATTAGTGTGTTGTTTTTGGCCAAAAACTCGTGCACAAGCAACGATGTGTGAGCAGGGGCGTTATCGTGGTGCAAAAGCCAATTTTTGTTCTTCCACAAATCCGGGCGTTTCTGGCGGATTGCTTCGCGCAAATTGCGCATAACTTGCAGGTAATATTCCTTATTGACCGTTCTACCCTGTGGCAAGAACTCATGATGCACCACGCCCCTGCAATCGAAGAAAACTGTCAGCAAAACTTTCACATTCGACCGAACTTGGCGCGCTTTTTTCGGTCTTGGTTCGTGCGGCAGCTTCCATTGAGATGATTGAGCTTTGGTTTCCACGTCATAACCATAAACCCACGATTCGTCACCAGTTATGACCCTCTGGAGCAGATTTGGGTCGTCGCGGACAGAGTCCAACATCTCATTAGCAATGTTCATGCGATGCTGTTTTTGATCGCAATTGAGCAATTTTGGTACGAATTTCGCGGCGACCCGTCTCATGCCCAAATCATTGATAAAAATCGAATGGCACGAGCCAATCGATATGTTTAGGTCCTCAGCAACTTCTCTAACGGTGATTCGACGATTGGCCAATACCATTTTCTCCACTTCATTAATTTTTTCGTCTGTTGTTAAAGTGCTCGGGCGTCCGGCACGCTCTTCGTCGTTCACATCTTCTCGGCCTTCTGAGAACATTTTGTACCACCGATAAACGTTGCTTCGGTCCAAGGTAGCTTCTCCGTATGCCACAGTCAACATTCGGAATGCATCCGCGCACTTAATTTCGTTTTTCACACAAAATTTGATACAGGTTCTTTGATCCATTTTTTTGAATAGGTAAAAATCGAAGACGATCCAAAACACGTGCAAGCAAAGCAGCTGTCAACAATTAAGTGAACATTCAAAATGGCCGAGCTTGTCGGCATAAGTGAGAGACACGAGTACCAACATAACGCCACAAAAAATCGAAATTCGAATATACGTAACCCGCGAAAATTCAAACGTCGCGATACTTTTTGAACACACCTCGTACGTGCCAGGATAGATCAACACCAGTCATCAGCTGCAGGAGCAAGTCATCTTTATCGACATTTGACTCACTGTCGATTCTGAAGTGGCACGAAATTGTAAACACAGCAGCCAGATCGAAAACTGACAGCGCTGAAGTTGCGATATCGGTGACATCTGCAGAATCAATAAGAGCAAAATAAAACATTGCAACTAATGTTTTTCACTTTGTTCTCAAGTGGTGCGAACGTACTAGTGCGTGGCTTCTGGAAAGTACCGCTAAACTTAGCATTTAGCGTGGAAATCCATAAACATCAGTGAGCACAATATCTCTGAGAATATAGGATTGAATTTGTGTGAAAATCTGCTATGTGTCTCGGGGCTAATTAATTAAAAGCAGTTTCAAGCTTAACAGTCAATATCATCAATCATCTCCACCCACATCATCATTATCTCTTGGCACTGCCATTGCCTCCTTCGTCACCAACATCATCCCACCATCATCATAATCGATAATCTTTTTACATACAGGACATTGTTTGTAAGCAGGCGCGGCGCAGCAGTACCTGGCTATTCCGGTACAACGAACACCAACAAAGGAGCAGATTGTGCAAAATGACGAACCTGCGTACCTGCATGTGGATGGAGAGACGAATGGGCGCATTGCTGGACCAATTAGCAACGGCGGGCTTTTTAATGGCTTATCGTCCAAAACATGGTGGGAAGCGCGCCGCATCGAGCTCCGTGGAAGACTCGATGCTATACTCGTAGCTAAGGTATGCGTGTGTCGCAGGCAGTTGCTCACTCGGCGAGCTCACCCGGGAGTCAATTGCGTGCACTCGTGCGCCGAAGGTTCTCATGGCAAAGCAAGATGCAGTTATATTATCAACGGACGACAATTCCCTGGAGCTCCATTTTAATGGAGTATGTGACCTTGTTACTAAACGCATTAAAGGGAAAGACAGAAAAACCCAGTTTTACAAGCAACATAACTCCTTAGCGTGGTTGAGGCTGAGACAGATAGGATCACACTACTATCACTTTAGGAGTTGGCCAACATGAAGGTGTTAGCGAGGATGAGCGGAGGACGATCCACAGTTAAGAGCAAAATCTCCGGTGTGCATCCCTCAATATTTTTCCCCAAGCAATCAGGGTAAAAACTAAGGATGCGAAGACAAATATTGTACCACCTTCCAAACAACATATTCTGACATTCGCGAGTGGAGACTTCATAGCAGCGTTTAGTTAGGGTTAAAAAAACGCAGCGTCGTTTTATGTCAGCCATTAACTATCACCTCTCTTCATATCGGGAACCTATGCAATTTTTAAGTGTTACAGCATGGATAAATTTAGAGCAACCTGCAAATTTCCTAAACCGAAATGCAGAAGGTATGGCCCTACAGAACACCCGAGGAAGAATTGGCAAACCCAGGCTCAACGCGGCCTGTATCTTAAGGAGCATAAAGCTACTTGAGGCTCTTGCCTACGTAGGCTGTACATCACGGAAATGTTACAAAGATCTCCCAAAATATCATTGAGAAGCGCTTGGATGTGCCACTGGTGCGACTTTGCGCACCCGGGGCCCATGTACAGACCTCTGACAACTTCTTAAAGCGTCGTAGTAAAGAATGAGGGGGAGGGTATATAAGGGGGTAGACGTTCTAATTTTGATAAATACGTAATAAAAGTGAAAAATCAGTTTGATTTACGGCCTTGCTAGACTTTATGGATAAAATCGACTGCTGGGTAGTCAACAGTGTGAATATGTGCACATATGAATGCCACTCCACGGCATCTAGTATTGACCTCTTTGCAATAGATATAGACAAAGGTGATATAAAATTTACAGGGCGCGACACTCCTTTGCAAGTGCGTGACTTAGAAAACATATATTGATGGGTATCTAAATGATAAGTAGGTGGAATATTCAAGAGCGCGGGAGGATAATAAAATCAGGGAGGAAGCTTTAATGACAAGTACAATGATGTATGAAACACGGTTGTTCTGTAAGGAGCGTGTGTTTAAAAGTAATAGAATGAACTGAACTGAAAAAAAAGCTTAAACCCACTGTCATCCTACATGGTAGGCTTATAGATGTCTGCGATACTGCCGCCGCAGAAGAGACGCAGAACACCTGGGTTGACTGAGCGGTGCAGGGCGACTAAGCAAAGTAGTAGGTTGGCGTGAAAAAAGTAAAGTGACCGTTCCGGCGATGGGACCGTTGGCTTCGTTGGTTAAATAGTTAGTTAAGAATTCAAAGTTACTGGGAGAAGAAAGAGTTGGCAGCAATATACGCAAGATAACGTTCTTCTCCAACCTGGGCAGGCTTGTTGAGTAATTTAGGAGGATTTGGCTGGGTTAGTCATAACCCCAATAGCGCTGAACGAATATAAAGGCTCATAGGACCGGTAAGGAGCACTGAATGGCGGGCTAGCAAAGTAAGAGAATGACATCTAACTGCGGCTTTTGCGGTCGACGGATTTTATTATAAATTATTTTCTGGCAAAACTAATTTTTGCAACGTAAAGGGCTTTAATAAGCCGATGCAGACAGTGCTGGAGCAAATGTGATAGATACCACGCCGCGGTATGTCCGGCGGTTTGGTTCATAGCAGAACAAACAAAACATTTGATTGATGGTCTTCTCGAAACCCTTTGATGCAACATAAACACATTTACCCAGGTGCTAATATTATTCATAAGTTAGACTCATCGGTCTTTCTTCCCTCTGTAAAGGTCTCTGCAAGGAGTACAAAATCCATATTATCAAATATCTTGCGGCATAGTTTCCCATAAGATAGCCTCCATAAGGCCCTCGCAGTTATATAGCAGCATCCGTCGACTGTAATGCTTTCCACGATAATTTCCTTCCTACGCAGTAGCGACGGAAATAGATAGTCTTTGTTCAAAATGACCTTCTTCTACCGGCAGGGAGATTGCGCCAATGGTGCCACTTGGCGGTGTCATTTCGTCGAGTCTGTCGGGTTGTGGCTACCCAATTGTCTTGTGTTGTGCCGTGATTCTAAAATAGTTAAGATGGCGGCGACCCGGCTAGCACGTGGCTCTGGCATTTCGATCGATTCAGCCTGGAAGTTGTGCGCCAGCTATCACTTGGACAGCGGTGCTTCGGGAATGCAAATGACGAGGATCCCACCTGAATGTGAATTGAGCTCGGATGTGTCCTGAATGTGTAGCACGGCCACCCGACATAGTGGTTTCAGCGACAACACTGCTGTTGCAGCTGGCCAAGCATACAGTGACTAAGCACTTCATCGCCATGGAAAAACTTTTGAGCTGTGATCATCATAGTCATGGTGGCACTACGATAAACGACTTTTTAATGCAACAAAATATCCAAATATGGCGGGCCAGCAGTATCGTATCAAATGTCAAATTAACATTTAAAAAAAAATCCGAAGAAGTCGCTACTCGCGGAACAACCCGCAGCTGTCACAGACCAGACCAACAATGTCATTGCGTGTAGTGACTGACTTCAAAAGCTCTACTTTTGTAAACAAAGTATTGTGACTCTCATACATACGAAGGAGCCCAATAAACGCGTTGATAAGTATCGTCCCGTGTCGCAGTGCTCCGTCGCTTGCACTGTTTTTGAGAGGTTTCTGGTCAGACGCACTACTAGTTACCTGACGGTAAACTAGTTGTTCGATGCGGCACAACATGGTTTTGTGCCTCGTCTATCTAAGTGCACGCAACTACTAGAAATGACGGACCAATTGACGTTACACTTGAACGCCAACAAACATTTGCATCGCATTTTGGTTAATCAGAAGTGCTCGCGACAGTGTCTATCATAAGATTGTAGTTACCAAACTAAGAGCGCTCGAGGACTATCCGCAGACCTGCGAATAGTTCGCAGAGCTTTTGCGCTACCGGTCTTTTCGAGTTAAGTCAGGGGACGCCTTAAGCAGTTCCATTTTTTGTTCTAAATATCAAACTCTATATACCACAGAGTGTAAAATGTATTTTGAACGCAGACGATCGTAGAATAAATAGTGCGCTTGACTTCTCATCAGAGCTCACAGCATCGCAGTCTGCTGCGAATAATGTCAGTCGGTTGTGCATTATTATTATTATTATTATTATTATTATTATTATTATTATTATTATTATTATTATTATTATTATTATTATTATTATTATTTTTTTTAATTATTATTTTATTATCATTCAGGTAAAACAATTGTGAGGTATGAACGTTTAAGCCAGGTTCATCTTGCTTTGTTCCCTTGTCAGTTCATTGCGCCTATGATTGAAGCCACGTTTCCTCTACAAACGGCTAAGGACATCATCTGTCTCAAAAATATGGCCTCGCGTCGATCACCCGTAACGTCTTCTATGCGTTTTCCGATATCTTTCAGGATTTTCGCTGTACCTGTGCTGATGGGGCCAAGTGTCTCCAATGTAATGGGCACAAAGTGGTAGCTTCTTGATAGCTCGAGATACTTCCTTCGTTTTTCAGAATCCGCGCGCTCTGCTACCTATCCAGATTCGACTGCGCTGCGACATAAATACGACAAGGCCGCCGTGCATGAAACCGTAACATCCCATACAAGGCTTTTTCCGTGTGACCATAGCGGGATGGTGACCCCGTCAGGTCGCAGCTCATTGCTGCCATTAAGACCCTTCGGCTCGGGTGTAGATGCTATCCATGCCCTTCTAAGAGCACTTCGTACTATGGCGTTGAGTTCAGCATGTCTTGTGAGTCTGCCGGGACTTTTCAGACAGCTTAACGGGTGTAGACCGTCAGAATCGACGGGCTGGCCGCATTGCAGGCAAGAAAAGGGCTGGCAGACGGGGGCGCCTATCCTAAGGGCTGACACCATGCGGAAGGAGTTTGGGTCCAGCATGGTGCCAAGCTGACGGGAGGGCAGCGCTGAAGGGATCTTGAGCTGCTAGAAAGACGGCACGCTCTCTTGCTGATGCCAGGCTATTTTTTATATCTCGTGCGGACTTCTTAGTTTTGTAAGCGTCAAGAAGTTTTTGACTTACGTGCTCTCTCAAAAGGCCGGGGTCGAGTTGAATCCTGATTGTGGTGTCTGCTACCATAGTTGCCTTGTTTAGTTCAAGCTTTGCTTCCTCGCCAATAAGTGATTCCGCCAAGGAGCCAAATTGATTCAAGGAAGCAGCGTAGCACACTGCAGCTAGATCCGTAGCTCTTCTTATTCCAAGACCTTCGTTGCCGATGGGGAGGCTAGCTATCTGCCACATGTTTCCTTCTAAGTTAATGTTTAGTATCTCACTTAGAATGTCTCTTGTGGTCTCGTCATAGGCTGCAAGACCTTCCATATATTTCATAGTCTGACATGTTCGTAGCACGAAGACAAATCTTGGTGAACCAAGGCTGTGTCCCCATAGGCACAGAGCCGCCTGCGGGTGCATACTTGTCAGTCGTGGGCGGATTTTCAACAAGGTCTCTCGTTTAGCATCGAGAGCGCGTGGAATTCCTTCAGGCATTACGGGAGAACCTAGAACATCTAGGTTATCCTGAGTTGCACGAGATATCCCTGGAAGTACTTCCATGATTGTTTGTATAGCCTGGGCTTGATCTTGAGATGTACCTCCGACGGCTAAAACCTCGCACTTGGCCGCGTTGAGGGTCAGTCCTCCCGGTTCCTCGAAGTTCAATATAGCCTGCAAGTCCCTCGCCACGACATTCGCGGGACCTCCCAAGATAGCGTCGTCTATGTACCAGACATTGAAAGGGCTTTGTAGGCTAGATACTAGATCAGAGATGCCGAGGCAGAACAGAGCTGGTCCCAATGGGTCTCCTTGCTGAATGCCAGTTTGCGACTTTATGATCGTATCTGTGTTCCATGCGAGGATTGAGAAATCTCTATAACCCTGCCATATTATCGGGTAGAGTCGTGGAGCTTTTCTCTTTACTTCGTCGAAAATGTTGTCCCTTCTTATTGTGTTGAACGCGTTTTGGAAGTCTAGTTTGACTAGTACTTTTGTCAGACCATCTACATTATACAATGATTCTAATGATTCAACGTTCCACAACATACCTCTAAATTAATTCTGTGTGTGTTTTGCTTTTAATTAAACTTTAATTTGCTACAAAGCCAATCTCACTGCTGTGCAGAAAAAATTGCTTTTTACGGTCTGTCGTAGCGTTCATGTGGGCTTACTAACCTAAAATGACTAGCGGCAAAGATAGCCTTGGTGCGAGCTGAGTAAGAATGTCATAGTACCTGCAGCCAGGCCACACACGGTCGGCTGGCAGTGAAAGGTGGGGCAAAGGAAGCATTCCATGCAGCTCGACGCCCATTATAGGCAAATAGAGTGCTCGAAGTGCATTTGTCGCGATCCTTAATAATAATAATAATAACTGTAAACCTCAGTCGAATGCCAAACAAAAATTTCCAAAAAATATGGAGCCATATTTCAACGATGCATCCACAAATTACACTGTAGATTTGTAGTCATAGCCTGGGATCACCACGAGTTAACTACATACTTCGTAGTGCATCTACCAGCCTCTAGAACAGGTAAACTGAAAACTCATGATACATCCTCTATAGAATAATTAATTAATTGCTCACTACTATGCTGAAAAGCTGAGACATGGGAGGGGGCTAGCTTACCTATTAAGGAAGGTGATCTTGGATTAAAAAAAGCAGCAGACCTAGCTACAATCCATTGTGTAGATTTACTGAACTGACGGCCTGTATCCACTTAGTTGCCTCCTAATATACCTAATATACTCCTAGCATACTGCTGCTCCCTATCTGGGTCATATATCCATAAACAAAGGGTGGGAACCGGAGCATGCTAAAATAGAACATAAACATAAATGCACAGATATCAAGAACGGCTACTATTGTGTGCCAATAGCAACACAAATATTGGGGCCTATCAGCGGTTGATTACGGCTATGTTTATCTAAGAGCTGACAAGCAAAATGAAAGCAACGACGAGGGATCAGCGCGAAGGAAAGTATTTGAGTCGATACCGCCCTATAGTCTGCGCGATGGAATAAGAAGGTAAATCACAGGAACTAAAACCGATGCAATACATGTCAACCTCACAACTCAATTTGGAGCAGAGATGATAAACCGAAATAACCCAAGTATACAAATTATATATTTATATATATAAATATATAATATTGGGTAAGTGTTATATACGTCGAGCCGAGCCTAGTTTGGCTAACTAAGGAGTTATAATTAGTTTGGATTTTGTAAAAATGAGCATTTTTCCTAACGGAATGATGGGGGTCATGTCTTCTTTAGTTATGACAGTAAGATTAAACTTGCTTGTTATGTCGACGTGACTGACCGGAAATAGATTCACTAAAAGTGCGATTGGAAGAGAGCGAGTAGTTCCATGGAGAAATAGGCTCCCATATCGGCGGCTGGCGTTACAAGCTGGCCGCTGGAAAACGGCTTACGATAACCTTATTTCGACATATATATATATATAAATATATATATATATATATATATATATATATATATATATATATATATATATATATATATATATATATATATATATATTACAACTTTTCGATCCACCCTCGTATATATATGGATGGATCAGAGAGTTCTAATACATATTTATATACAAATAATATTTATTTAATATTTTGAGGGATATATATATACTATATTTGTGTTGTCAGTATACAGTTGTGAAGTTCAAAGATGTCGCCTCGATTCCAGCAAGTGCTATTTAGCTGCTCATTCTATGGCGCCAATTATAAAAGCAGCATTGCTTCTACACACCGCGAGAGACAAAAGCTGTCTCAGATATTCTCCCTCTCGCTGGTCCCCCGTCGTAGCTTCCATTGTTCTGGCCAGAACCCGACTGAATCTTGCTATCTCACTGCTGATGGGTTCTAGTGTCCGTAAAGCTACGATATAGGTACGGAGTGAATACTGTTTTCGAGATCTGCGTATTTGCGTCTCTTTTCCTGTTCGGCGCGCTCTGCTACTATCCTATCCCGACTGTGCTGACAGAGCTATTACTGCAATCGAGGGAGCTACGGTGCAGAACACTGTAGCCTCCTAGGCTAAGCAGTTGCCGTAAGACCATAACGGTATAGCCACGCAATCAGGTCTCTCGTCCTAGTCCAGTCCGAGGCCTCTGAGCTTCAGTTTTGATGGCAGCCTTGCTTTCCTAAGGGCCTTTTCAATAGTTTAAGTTAAACTCTATGTGTCGTAAAATTATTTCAGAGCTTCTTGGACAGCTCAATGTGTGTAGACGTAAGTATCTTATTTCCGCATGCTGCGCAAGGAAAAGAAATATTCTAATGTGTTTGTGTTACCTTCAAAATAGCTCCTACCCGCTGCAATGCACTTGTGCCTCCTTCCTTCCCACTCATCTAAATATTTTTAAGCGCGTCTTTTTTAATTCAATTGAGTTGCCTCTGCGATTTTTTCTGCACCTCCTATGTAGTCTTGAAGCCTTGTTTCTTTACTTTTTTTATTTGCCGCAACAGGAAGGAGTCGCACGAAACCAGGTCCAGCAAATATAAATATAGAAATCTTATATCGGTAAAAATATGTGCACCGGTGCCTTCTGGTTATGGATAATTCAAAAGTTAATTGCCCGGAGTTCAGCTTTCTTGTATCGGATGTTCTCGCGCAAATTTCTTAAAAAATTTCGGTGGTATTGCTTATTGGCTATAGAATCGGGTGACAATTTGTGAAAGGTGGTTTTTGCTTGTCTGATCTGCTACGCCTGAATGTATTTTATTGACTCTCTCCTTGAAAGCACCACTGGGAGGATTGGGCTTTTGTCTTGCTATCGTAACGTAAACCCGTAACTCGTCTCCTGTAATTACTCTCTAAAGCAATCCAGGATCTTCTGCTACCGCTTGAAGGTTCAACTCGGACATTCCATTATGGGCGTTTGCTTGCTGGAAATTCAAAATTTGTGGAACGAACTCCGCTGCCAGTGTTCTGACGCATAAAATATAGGTCAACATTCTTACAACTAATCCACAAGATATCTCCCTGATATTAATTCGGCGACTGTTAGAAACGAAATTACGCACTTTTTAACGTTTTCTTCTGTTATTGACGTCAAGAGCCATCCCGGACGAGGGTCATCTTCGGTCTCTTCACGTCCGTCGCAAAATTGACTGTGCCTAGTATACACAGTGTTTCGGGACACTGTTTGTTCACCATAAGCAGTCAGTGACATTTCCACCACTTTAGAACGTATAATTTGTTTTCACACAATACTGCAGAGTGGCTGCTTAACCATTTTCAGCTTTTTACAAATCGCCAAACCTTATTTTATTTACTCTCCTAAACTAAACTCGAGCAATAAACGTCACCACGCTGTGTTGTGATAACGCTTTGGCAAAGTAGTTTATTTACAGCGGTTTAAATGCGCATTCGTTAGAGACTGTTGCAAGAGTGAAAACGCGCGTGGTGGAATTTGATTAATGCGCAACATATGCTCAGATCTGCTTTGGTTATTTCCCCGAGCGGTCGACTCTCTGCTCATACTTTTCAGGACGTTCGATCATATAGGGTCACTTTGAGGCCGTTAGTATTTACCTATATTGCCCTCCGGAGGGCGCTGGTCGAGAAGCAATCGCGTTTCATCTCGTAAAGGTCGTGTTATAGGTGGCGGCGGCGGCGCCACCAACGACGCGTCTGGCAGTTCAGGTTCAATTCTCAAAGAGACTGTTTTTGCTTGTACGTTGTCTGTGCACCTTCGATGTTGAGCGGGTCTAGGATCGCAGGTGCCCCCCGAGCAATTTAGACATCAAAAGGCTCAGACGGGCAACTGGCTTACCAGCGGCGCCACAGCGGCAGGTCGGTGTCTCGGCAAGCACACGTGTTCAACCCCGGACCTGTCTCCTTTGACCTTGAAGTCGCCTGAAATCTTGTCACCTGTGACGTCCGCTGCATCTTATTATAATGGCGCTTCGGCGTTGCCGCACACGGCGTGACACGGCGAACGGACTAAGCTTGGTTGCCGTCGGTGTGTTAACAGAGCGAGAGAATAAGAAGCGCTCCTCTTAGGACCTTTAAAGGAGAAGAGACGTGGTGCGAGCGTTTCTAATGTATTTTTCTTTTAAATGTTTGAAGCTTGCAGCTTAACTGCTTAACTAAGCAGCTAAAGCTGCACCGACCAACAGTCTGAGTTGGTGTAGTCTAAGGAGAACCACGGTACAACTAGCTGGCGGCGAAGAGCTTTGGTGATCTCTTAGTAGACTTTACATCGTGTTCACCAAGAATATTCGAGCCTTAATCATATTTTATACTGGCCAGCTCTTATTCTTGACAGACCAATTCGGCCATAAAGGGCACGACGGTTATAGCCACGCTTCTACAAACAAGTCTAAGTCATGTTAACACTCTGGTTGAGTAAATTACAAACACTAGCTGCGTCTTGCTGATTCGGCTTGTAGAACGCAAGCCTGTCAGCTTGTTGATAGCTGACGCGGCTATCAACTGCACTGTTGGACATACTGCGGTGGTAGTATATCTGCCTCATTGGCCTCGCGCATCTACAAGACTCCCGAGAATCGTGGAATCCTTACGTGTTGCATAACGCGTGTTGAAACCTATAGGCTGGAAGCCCGCCATTAGATGCCTAGCCCTGGATCCGGCTGCTCGCCCAATTGTGCTTGTGTTTGCTATCGTAGAGTAGATTCCGATGTCGAATTCCTTTAGATCGCTAGGCGAGTGGCTCGTATGTGTAGAAGACAAGACAGACGAAAGCTCTGCTTCAGTTGGGCCTCTACCACGGGCGTTACGGACATATTTCCAGAAACATCGCGAGTCAGCTTTATCATGACTAAAGCGATAAATACTGCCTACAATAGGACAAATGCACAATTCTGGTGCATCAAGCGCCAAATGTCCACAATACATGCGGTGTGGTTTGTTCACAGCGTGTCTGGATCGACAAAGTCCTGGCAAGAAATAAAACGAGTGGTCAAACCGAGTAACACTAGAGCTGCGAGTTAGACCCAAAGCGAAGGAGCTGCCATCGTGTGTTTAGGTTACGATAGTCCGAAACGCCTCAAACACCTCAGGAAATCTTCTGGATTGCTGGACGTGGCCCAGCAATCACTAAGACTGCTTCTGTGCGACATGCCGTCGTATGCCGTCTGTGTACCGCAAGAGCCTTGTTGGCAGATTAGTCCGATACGGGCTGGCTATCCCTGACAGAGATAGCAACATCTGCACCGACCAATACCTAACATGGAGCCTAACTTCCTGGCGTCACTATCAAGCACGCTTGTTGACTGCATTTGTCAGACACATGACGTCCCATAGAGCTACCCGTTCTACCCGTTTTCCTAACGACACTACCAGTGAAGACGTGTGTAAGCGTATTTGATTGCAAGCTATAGTCTTAATATATAAAACAAACAAATAATTTCAGTTCACTTCCGAGCCTGAGTAGTTGACTTGTACTAAGAGCAAAAACTAAAACAACTACGCAATTCCCATTTCTGCTCCTATTTTTAAAATTTGCCTATACAGGCCGGCTAACGTTAACTAGCTGAAAATGTTCATAGACGTGTCTAGTTACAGGAACAATAGCGCGCTTCGACACTCAACTAGTTTCCACTCTGCTATCAACCTCGTTTTATTTAATCAACATAGTATTAGGAACATCTCTATTCCTACGGGATCTCAGGGAACCCTTCGGCGGAGGGAAGGGGCCCTTCGACTGACGCCGCGTTTCCCCGCTGAAGCTCGATCGATACTCGCTGCAGTAGGAGCTCTCCAGAACGAGGATCCCTTGTGACTGCTTTCAGTCTTTTTCCAAACTTCTTGAAAATTTTTGACGTTTCTTCACCCATGGGTCTGTAAGTTTTTATGGCAATTGTCTGGTCGATAAACTGCGGATTGAGTTCTTTGTATTTTGCTAACTTGCGGTCTTCCGCAAGACAAGCAGAAGCACCAGCTTTCTGGCTTGTTCGAGCGACGTAGCTCCTGGCCAATGTACACGACACGTCCCATACAAGTAGACGACCTCTTTCCCAAGGGGTTAGAGTTTTGCCGTCCGGTCGTAACCCACTATTGGCGCTGAGGCCTAGTGGCTCTTTCACAGCCGGCACCTGTGCTCTATGCAGTGCACGACAGACGACGTCGTCTATTGCATAGTGTCGTGGGTGGCGGCCGGCGCTGTATCGGCACGATAGAGCGTGTACCTCTGTTGTTGTTACGAGGAACCGACACCGGTTGCAAAGATAAGCGGCACAGACCGACTCCCCCAGCCGCAGACCAGACACGATGCGGAGTGTGTTATTGTCCAGCATCGTACCTAGTTGCGGCGAGGGGAGGGCCTGAAGCCACTTGCCACTCATCGGATCGAAGCAAGCTCGTAGTCTAGCCTTGTCAGCCGTAGTTTGCGCCTGAGACAGGAGATAGGCCTGTTTTCGCTCTACGACAATGCGGTCGAGAGACTCTTGCGTTGGGGAAACCGGTAGAGCCTCCCACCGCGATTCAAATTCGTCCAGGCTCGTACGCGAAGCCCGTTCAATCACCTCCGATGTACCCTCCGGGCCTACGGAAACAATTAGATGTTTAAAATCTGTGATCGAGCCCACGTAGCACGATAAGGCCAGATCTTTAGTTGTACGGACACCGAGGCCACCCGCGCTGATTGGCAGCGTAGCTTGGGCCCATGCGTTGTCTCCTAGGCGCACACTGAGTAAGCATTCGAGTGTCGTCCGGAAGAGTTCGTCGAGAACGTGGAGCAGGTCATCTCTCTTGTACGAGGGAGAACATCGTAAAAGATAACATCGTAAAAGTGCACTTGTTACAACGAGGCGACGTCGTGCTCACAGCGGCAGCGATTGTGACAGTTCAAATGGTTCTGATTGCAAGATGAGATTAATATCCTACGCTTATTAAACCACCCTTAATATATTAGATTTTAGAAAAAGCCTATGAGCAATTGCACCACTGCACCACGACGGTGCTTAGGACAAGGCTTAGAGTCAGTAGTACAGAGCTGGCTTCCAAATGTTTTATCTTTAATAGCGAGTGAGTAGAATACTCAGCCATCGAGCGCGTTCTGCATTGTAGGCCCACACAATCGTTACATTTAATATAAGTGATTAGAAAGTAGTAATAAAAGTAGTTTTATTACAATGATATATAGAAAATATTGTGATGATTTATTAATCATTTACAATACGTTTGCACACTCGGCAGTGCTCGCCTATATATATATATATATATATATATATAAATATATGGTGCAATAAATAAATGATGATTAATAAGTAGTAATTGACACCGTTGATTCGCCATTGCGCCAGCCTCGTCGAGATTATTCGAAATAAATCTCTTTAAAGCAATCTGCGCGTTTTCAAAGATGATTGCACTCCAACGGCAATAGTGAACACTACGTTTTCGCTTGCACTAAGAAGCGGCATCTCAAAGCGGCGGTGCTAGATCTAAGTATTTATGCATATAGAGTCACGTATGTATGTATATAGGGTCACATATGGCATGATGAGATTACATTCGAATTGTACCGTTAGGCCAACGCTATACACTTTATACAGTAGGAATCCTCATCTAAAACCAAAATTGAGCAAGCTTTAGCATCTCCAGAGCTCAGCTGTATGCAGTCTTTATCATCTGCTAATTGAATCATTCTGAAGAGCAGGAGTGGGTGGCTCTCCCCTGAGTGTAATAGCAAGTTCCTTTGATGAGAACATCTTATTGGTAGACGGTGAGCGTTACGACGGTAAATTGGAGATCAATCAAAGTGTGGGAACTCCGCAAGAGCACCCGCTAAGCTGCGCTTAGAGTTCTTCTCGCTGACTCGTGGTGGTGATGTACGCAGATAATATGATAGGTGCTATATTAATTGTAAAGACAGTCAAAAGGTAGGGCTAGAGCTATGGCGCAGTCCCGCTTATTCCAGGTCGCATCTAGAAAGCACATTGCTACCCAACTGCCATGCAGCGCATTACCTCTATAATAGAGGCATTTCTTGTCTCAAAGGCTATGAGACCAAAGCCTATAAAGTTCAGGCGTGAAAGTCGATTGGCTGCCAGAGATGTCATACGTTACCGCGGCCAAACGTTAGAGATTGTTAACCATTTTTCAGAGCTTGGCCTTTAAGCTCACTAAACGGGAACGACGTTCACAGCACATATGAACGAAACAGTACGGACGGCTCTTGTCTCTCTTTATGAGGAAGCTAACTATGTCTGGAGACTGTCCGTTTTCTCAGTAGTGGGACTCTTTACGCCCTGACAGGGTGTGAAATCACCGTATGCTGGCGAATTGCAACCAGTCTGGGAGTTTATTTTATACGAGACGATTTTTTTGAATGCAAGCAAGGAGCCGCTTTGCGTATCTCATATCAGGCTGTCCACCAGTTACTGAAACAATCCGACTAATGCTAGAGATGCCGCGTACAGAGCCTTACGAATGTCCAGAAACGTGTAGACAATAAAGGATTACGAAAGCAAACTTATGAAGTGTATATTATACTCAATCTAAGTGAAATAAACAAAATTAAATTAACACGTTATCAGTAAAAACGGACATTCTTACATTACCCTCGTGGAGAGCTCTTTTGTCATCCTTTGTGTGTTGAACCATAACTCTTCATTGAAATGCATCATTAAAAAACTGCATATGCGTATCTACAAGTTATTCGCAAGCTGAGATGGCCTGTGCGCTCTTTCTAAGAAGTATTTATTGGTCGTACGCTAGAATGTAGGGGGGTTATGCTTTTTATTGCGTATACGAGGACATTCGCGCGGTGATGCATACACGCACTCCGGCATTATTCAAGCTAGCGCAAATTGGTCTCCCACTGCTACTTCGGTTGCTAACACGTATTTAGACCAGATAAGCATTAACAACGGGTAACGTGAGCGTAAAGGTCTGAAAAAGAACTATTTCTTTTGCACAAAAACACAACCTAAGCCCACCACTGATCACGCGTTTGATCGCGGATTCGTCTAGCCAAGTAAAAATCGATCTTCCACGGTAAATAGGACTATGTATGCAGATATTTGTTCTATACATATATTTCGTTACATACAGCTATATGTAACGAAGTAAGTTTTCACTACCTTAAAAACAAATAAATAATAGGGTTCGAAATCAACACTCAGATAACCAATGAAATGGAAATTAAGACGACAGTAAGACTGGGTAACAGCGACACCTCTTAGTATATAGTCGTGCTTTAAAGTATAAAGGAAGTATCAGGAAAATCATGCGCGGATACTGCGGCACTGGAGAGCCCGCAAACTATATTCTTTAACTCTGGAGCTATTTAACGTATGTCACACCAACTGCATCGAATGCGATAAAGCTGCGTTTCAAAAGGGCTGAGTTCTACTCACGGATAGCGCGACTTGACCAAATGACACAGGGTCTAAACGAATCTACCAGAGAATTTCTCAGCAGTCCTCATCTCGTTATAGTATATACGAGACAAAATGGCTAAAATAGACCCTGGAATTTTTACACGAGGGACATCAATCGAACAGAAACGGAAACTCGTCTGTAGCGCCAATATGAAGACTACACGGGTGTCCTAATTTAATATTGGCATGTACCAAACACTTGACAACGGCTTTAAAAAGTATGATGCCTTAATACCGTTTCCTTGGTAATGTTGGGTATATCCGGCTGAAGGTTGTGCAGTGTGACCGGAGCCGAGATGGCTAGAAGGCTCAGGGCGTTGAATATGAGCGCAATGACGAGTTGACGATGCACGCGAGTACGGGCACATTCCAGGCCACTGAAACGAGACAGAGAAAGATGCAGGTACAGCTGTAAAACAGATACTTAAACGAAGCCATTGTTTGGGCGCTGTGGTAAAAAGCTTATATCCGCAAAATGATCGCTGGATCGCATCGCTAACCATTTGTGCAAAAATTCAAAACAACATTTCGAAGACAACGATCGAGGCAAAAACTGTATCAAATCCAACCTGACTCCTAAGCTAGACTACCAATAGAAGTAACCACGATTGCAATACCACGCGATAGGTGCACGCTGTACGGTGTGCGTTTATCTCTGGGTGATTCTAAGCTATCGTATTGTGCTGCGCACAACTGCTTTGATTACGTAACAGTCTCGTGCGCCCTAGAGTGAAGAATTAATCAATAAAATGTTAAAGAGAGTCCCCTAGTAGGCGGCCCGCACCGAAGGCCGAGGCCTGACCGAAGACTAAATTTCCAACGCCCATTACTCGATGCTTCACAGCCTGAGTTTACTACGACCGTTCGACATATTATCTGTTGACTCAAGCCCTTCTACTACTACGGTGCGATCGCGACATAAAGAGAAACGCGCTTGCAGAGTTCGGAGAGACGGGAAAGAAAAGGGAAAGGAGAAATGCAGTGGAAATTGTCCACGGTCAAGACGTTATGAATCAAGGACGGCGGTAGGGGTCTTTGCATTGAGGAGTGGTCGGTTCCGTCATTGTCGTGCTAGCACCTTTACGTTGCCGCCATTTTAAGCTCTCGTCAAATAAGTTGCTTAGCTTCAACAGCAACGGCTGAAGGGTTGGCTCATTCTCGGCAGTGGCTTGTCGGCGTTGTGCAATCACATTTTCTCCGTTCGCCTTTGCTTCTTGCTTATCGTCGCCGACTATGGGCCTCTGAAGGATACTACGGTGCTGGCAACTGCCGGACGTTAAACTCATAAAGGAGAGGTGAGCGACGTGCGGGGGGGGGGGGTTCGGTTCGGGGTCAATTAGGTCTATTCTGGTATACCAATGGCCGCCGCATCATATTGCAGCACCAGCTGCGGCCGCTGTTGTTGTTACCCCTGTATATACATGAGAGGATAAAGAGGAAGGGGAGTCGTGAGTGTAGGAATAAAGGGCAGCCGAGCACAAGAATAAAGAAAACTTGCAGAAAGTGCGCGGGTTCGGGCGCACTTCTCAGCACGCTTCGCACCAGGTCAGAAGCAGCAGAACTGTCGGAAGCTATCCTCTCTTCTGTTAAATCTTCGTATATCCTGTGTCTTTATGTTCGTTTGTCTGCACTGTTTTTAAAAGAATACTCATAAACATAATCATTTGTATGTTGGCGACTAAATTGTTGACGATCATTTTCTGTTTAACCCGGGTTATTCGCGACAACATGTCTCTGGAGTTTGCAGCTCTGATCAGCGAGGTCTGCTCAACAGCAAGCAGAGATTCGCAATAGTCTCTGCGCATCAGCTCGGCTCGGAATCAGATGGGGTGCGGTAACGGCTGTCCATGCAATGCAACAAGGGCGTTTCGTTGACCGCAACAGGAGTGCGCAAGACAGTCGTCAAGCTAGGCTTCAAAAACGCCTTTAACATGCTCAGACGAGACCACCTGTTTAAGGCTGTGCGCCCTCACCTTCCCCGACTTTATCCGCTGGTTTACATGATGTGCAGCGCATGACCTTCAAACACGTCTTTTTTTCCAAACTTCGGCCATGGTTTTTGGATGACGGCCTTTTCGCCGGAGACGCCCTGGTGGTTCAAAGAGACATTGCTATGGTAAAGGAGTTACAGGCGGTCTCAGGACTCAGGTTAAATGACGCCAAGTGCAAGATTTTTCGCATTTTAAGAGGTTACTTATTGTGGCTTGTGCTTCAAATCGTGCGCCATTTCTGCCTACGTAGAGTCTCTTAAAAAACCGAGACTCAAGTGTCAGGGATTGCACCACCGGAGGCTTACCCCAGCTTCATCGCTCAAATGAAACAAGCTTGCCGCCACTACGCAGATAAGTGGGGTCAACTGCCTGAGTCCATATCACAATCGGCTCTGGACTTGCAATTAGTTAAGTCGATCCTAAAATAGTTGATCTCGTAGCAACCACTCCTGTAGCGGTTTGAGTAGATCTACGCTGTTGCTGAGCGCAAATTATGCTGCTTCCACATTTGCATTTCTCAATCAAGCATTTATTTCGAGAGATTTATTTAATGCAACTTCACCCAATTAAGAAATATTATGGTATAATGGTATTATATTGTAGCATGTCACTCCTAACAACCTTCAATGCGTTAGGAATTCAGGGACTGCAGACTGCTCACTGCAGACTCAAATGGGATGTTCCCATTTGAGTCCTTCCTTGTGGTTGCAGTATCTCTTCTCGGCTCTCTTCTGAGGTGTACAGAAAAAATTAGCAACCTGCTCCAACTTGCCATGGCGCGGCGATGTAGCATCCATGACAACCCGGTAGGAACACACCATCTTCAAGTGTTTGCCGATGCCTTAGGGTCGGCATATGATGCGGCGGCGGCAGCTCCTCCTCCTTTATAATGGATAAGCCTTGACAAGCCACTCGGGAGAGAGAATTACCTTATTACGGCGGGAACTACTGGCTGTTCCTTCGCTTACTCGCCTGCGGGCTTTTCTTGCGGCCGAATGGCTACTCATCAAACTGGAACGAGTGTTCTACTACACGCACCCGGCCGTCACCTGCTATTGGTGTATGACGGAGCCGCCATAGCGATGGAAGACATTCGCTTGGATAATCGCGTGGCCCCGACATAAAGCTGCTACTACCTAAACCCCACCCCTCGAGGGGTTCAGCCGGTAGTGGTTCTATATACCCGGCCAGCAGAACGTCGCCAATTAAGCGACACGTCGATTTTCGACAGCAACATATCGCAGGGATAACGCTGAACGGTGATCTGGCCCAGCGCGACTAGCTCAGTCCGAATTGAAACGTCCGGCTGCCCGGCGCCGCAGCTGATCTGCTTTCACTGATGGGGAATCCGTTGCTGAATATTGCCGTTCTCTATTCGGAAATATGTGCCATGTAGTTGTTTGGACAGCAGGTTCATGATGTGGCCTGCCGCCGTTTAAAGCGCTACCACAAACACATACTTTACTACAGCCTCCGTAACTCGAATGTAGTAAGTGGTTCCTTCTCCTCTGATTTTCCGACTTTGACCTCTTATTCCTAACAACAAACGGCTCCTTAACTTTCTCTAGCGACGTGAATGTCAGCGACCAGCCTTAGTTTCTAAAAAAATCATGCATGCTCTCCCACGACTCATTGGCGACATTTGCTGGCGTCACAACAGTAACAATTATCAGCACATTTCAGCTGCGCTCGGCGTGTCATTTGAGAGAGATAGTGCAGTAATCTCATAGTAGGGGTCAAACAGGTAGACGCATAATGCTTCGTACAGCCGTACTTGGGAGTTGACAGATGCACTCTGTGTACTCGTCGTGGAAGTTCGTATTTGAACAGACCAGGTGATTATAGCCATGGATTATGTATCTAGTATAAACGTGGCGATTGTCACATGCAAGACCAGAGCAGAAGCGAGAAGCACTGAAAATGCCCAGGTCTCCAATCTCTTAATCCATCGGATTTGCAGAACTTTATTTTCCCGTTCGGAGACAAATCGTTCGAGTGGTTACTGTACACGGCGTCTTCAAACTCAACCGAATGATCCCCACAACCGGTGCACTCGACATTAGGTACACAAAGCAGCTCCTTACTCGCATTGACAAACAAAGTACTCGCTTCGTGTACGTTGTGAAAGCCTTTTCAAGCAAACCGAACGTCAGCCTCAGAACAATATTGAGGTGGAAGAGCGCCCTTGGCGTCCAGACGGACAGATATCAGTAAAAAAAAGAACGGAATAAAGTAATAAACCTGAATGTATGTACATGGACATAACACGAGTGTATTCAAACCAGTCTGAATCATTTACTCTTCCTCGCCTGGACAGTAACGCGCCAGTCAAAGCTAGTACGTTAAATTGAAATCATATCATACGCATATAGATTATTCATATCACGCCGTGCCGCATGCCTCGAAGGAGCGATCACACATTATCAATAACTCGGACTATATTCAATGCAGAAACGATAAGAAGACCGGAACTACTGAACAAAAGAAGTCGTACTCCTAATAAATACGTACCTGGCGGAAATAGAACACAGCTACCTTGAAGACTTACGAGGTGTAGAGTCACAAATGTTATTGAAATAGGCGGGTATTTCAGGTAACAGTTACGATCCATACCTACGCACTTTGAGCGACCCAAATAACAACGTTGATACTAAGCGATTTAAATTTATTTTTAAGTAGAGACCCAATTTCACTAATTTGTTGTTTTGGTGTCAAATTCTATAGTAATTTGTTAGTAACAACAAGATCGGCGGTGTGTGCGGCGGTTATATCGGTTAGTTAAACTTTGGCAGCCTGTTTGAACGTATCAAGTATGTGCTCAGGTCTGAGCGTATCCTTGGGAGAGCCTGTCTCACGTGGAATGTAGACAAATACCCACCATAGTCCATTGTGCTTCCGTCAAGCTCAAATCAGCATGCCGGGTTAGATTCACCCCTGGCCGGAGAACATTCACCGTAGACCCGGACAAAAAATCACCCGGCAAAACAACCGCTGACTAGCCCGCAATCCAGGAGATGTCCATATTGTAGGGCAAAGCTATTTATAGATTATGTTCGAGCTGCGTGTGTAATGTAGTGTCTAGCGAAGGAGACGTGACACGGCACCAGTAATACGTTTTTCTTAAAATAAGGTGCAGGACATGAAACATATACACAGCACGAATATGATGTCTATATATAAACAAAAACGATATATATATATATATATATATATATATACATACATATATATACCGCACTTTTTAATTTTATTTCTTAGACGGAATAAGGCAACAGACGGCAAATTTATTTGACTACGTTATCCGGAGTAATTGTTGGCACCGTTCGCTTAGCACCTATGCGCACCTAGCCGCCAGCTTGGATCAGCCCAGGACTGGCCCATTTTGCCAACGACCTCACCACCGCCGCAGCGTTGCCCCGTTGAATCAAAATTGAAACCCTCTGCCTAAGAAACTCGCCTGAGCATGTACTTTTGTGATGTTGACCAGGTTAGGACAGATGCGATTAGGCGATTTTTCGGTCTAAGGCCCTAGCGTCTCAAAAACACACGGTGTGAGGTCGCGCACGTGTTCGTATTTGAGTACTTGCGACATTTATTCTTGTTAGCCTTCTCTGCTGCGTATCTCTTTAGAATGCGTTTCAGCAGGCCACACAGAATGTGAATGCGTCCAACACAGTACATCCCATGCGAGGGAATCATTGTTATGCCGTCGGACCGCGCTCCGTCTTCCCGGGACAAGCCCCGTGGCTTAAGCATCGCTGGGAATCTAACCGACCGAAGGGCTCTCCCAACTGTGTCGCTGATGCCAGCATGTCTCACCGGCCACGGCGTTATGAATGCATGACACCATCCGCCGGTTCTCCGCATCTGCACTGATGGGGCTTTACTAACGTTGCGCTGAGTCGAAGGCCGACTCCCATCCTCATAGTAATGTTTAGCTGACACTGATCACAGGCGGGTTCCTGCAGTGCCATTATAGGCCAAGCGGAAACTAACTGTTTCCCAACAGGAGAGTCAACCGCTCATGCCGAGAACACTTGTTCTCCGGTGATGAATATGTCGTGGATGAGAAATTCTCCTTTTCCTCGCGAGGTCGCTTTGCAACTCGTCTAGACCGGTCTCGTCTAGGAATGGCTCTAGGCAGCCGTCCACTTGCGACCAATCGATACCACTAGCGCGGGACGACTCACGGTGACAAGTTCAGAAGGGCTTAGTCAGCCGTTTGACACCGGTAGGACTGCCTGTGTTTTAAAAGCGCAGTCGGCTAGGTTCATTTTGCTCAGTATGTGAGTCAACTTGGTAGCAGAATACGAAGAACGGAGCAGGAAAAGCCGCTATGCGAACCAATTCGTGTTAGTCAATCGCATGCTTGTCTGAGCTTAGATTAGAATGTCACGTTATTCAAAGTTCAAAATTACGGAAAATGTACACTTACTTTCCATGTAGTCTGTGTGCTATCCTCTACGGAAACATGCTATTTATAAACAGTTTGGAGGCTTTAAGCATCGGAAAGAGTTATGTTCGTTTCATGTATGTTTCATGTGTGTGTGTGTGTTTGTTACATTGAACATCTTGCACACTAATTGCGGTTGCGATTTTTGAATAGTCCTAAAATCAGTGCCGTCTAAAAGCTTTATGCCGACCATGCGGCCAGTCAAACCGTCTTTTACTTTCCTGCAATACATTTTACAACACTTTTCTGGGGGATGCTTGTCTATTTTCAGCCCAAAATTCCAAAAAAGAAAGTCGTATGGTTATATATATACAACCGTTTAAATTGCAGGATTCTTATTCCTCGTTCACATGCAGAATAACCTGAATAACTAGTTTGATATCTATGTGGGTCTAAGGACAATGTTTCAAACGTTTACATTTAAGAAGCCCCGATAACTCTGAAATTGTGGACGTGGTGGTTATGGTTCAATGCTTGGGAACTATTTGTTGTACCCATATTCGGGGTTGCCGTGTTCACAATATAGGATAGCACATTTACCAACCAACAGGGTAATGTCTAAGGAGAACGACAATTTTTCCAGTCTAACTTGTGTCCTGAAGAACCAATTCACATTGTTCTGTTAGAACTTTTCCATATCATTTTCATCAGCACCCGCATATATCAATATCCTAATAACTTTTGTAAGTATATACACAAAATAATTCATGTACAGTATATACATAAGTCGGTTTAGAAAGGTGCCCTGTGGGCATTTTGATGACGCATAGACTAGACCACAGAAGGAGTCTCGTTCACGCGTGCACTAAATCTTCTGCGGTAAAGAAAACTCCGTACCAGGCATTGAGACAGTCTCTAAATGCGCAAACTTAGTAAAGCCTTCAGAAGCTTTTGGTGTATTTCATTCTCGAACGCAGATTTAAAATCACCGAACACGACGCCAAAGCATTCAGATGTTTGAAACGTTTACCTTTAAGCAGCCCCGATAACTCACTATCAGAACACATTCAGATGTGTTCTGAAACTTGAAAAAGTTTCAAGACGTTACAGAGTAGATTTAGGTTCTGGACGGTACGCGAAGTGTGCATTAGTGATGAGTCCGTGACTATCCGCGTTTTTATATATTGCTTTGCCTACGATACCTTTTAGTGTTCGCAAAACACACCTGTGAGAGAGAGAGACATTAAGTTACTACTGGGGTTTAGTTCCTTTCGTGTGAATTGGGCGAAGCATTGCTGTGAGAGAGAGACATTAAGTTACTACTGGGGTTTAGTTCCTTTCGTGTGCATTGGGCGAAGCATTGCTGTGAGAAAAATATCAGGAACCTTATTATCTTTGAAAGATTAGGCTAAACGGAATACAAGCTGGCGTATCCAATATACATCTACAACATGTACAGTCTGCAGATCAGGAAGCATTGTTATTGACAAAGCATTTTGAAATCTCAGTTGAGTCAATATTTAGAGAAGGATAGGTTTGTAAGCAAAAATCCTTGAGTAATTTGGCTTGCTCGTGACAGTCGGTTGCATAAGCATCATCTGGCCTTTTGAGTGATGCTAACGAGTCTCGTATCACCACACGCGTTTGAACATAAGTAGCGATAGTTTTGATGTTGCGAGTCCTAACGACGTTATATTCAAGAATTACTCCTTGTCTTCGCGTTGTTTTTAGAAGTTCCGCTTGAAATTAAGATGCCGTTGTTTCGTTGATTTCTATATGATCGTACAATCTCTATATGATCGCTGAGCAGACTATTAAAGCGACTTCGTTTGCTTGGTATGAGCAATTCCATTAGCATGTGAAAGTACAAGCATATTATACATGTTGGATACCGACGTCGACTGTGAGTAAGCCATTTATTGAGGACAGCAGAAATTCCCTCGGAAAATAATGGCACCTATTAATTCCGATTCCTGAGGAGTGATTAACTTTAGTCCAAAATAAACTCCCGAAGTGTCGCAGACATATTCCCTGCTTATATCGAGTCTTCGGACAGAAGCAATGCTTCGCACGCGTCGGTGGCGGCCGCTGCCAAATATTCCACGGTCAGGTTCACTAATGAGTGGGGCCTAACAAAGTTTAGACCAGCTGACGGGCTTTCAGAAAAGGACCGTAGCCCTTCTAGGGGAATAGGTCAGGTATAGAGAGCTAGCGACGTTCCAATCTTCCTTTTTGTTGTAAAACGTAATGTCAATCGCATGGAGGAGAATAATGCGTACTACGCTTTATTGTCGTTGTCAACGACTATGTCCGTAAGGACTTTAGTCGGCGGCTCCGCCATCTGGGGTCTTACTGTTTTGAGTATGATTTGAGTATAAACCCAAGACGATAGCAAATCTCTCTAAACTCGGGTCCGATATTGCTAAGAGCGGTTCCCGGGGAATGAGGAGAGACAGAATGGTCTGGAAGGGGCTGTAACGCGTTCGTTTCTCGACGTCCATGGTTTTGCCGCGTTGAGGTTACTAACGCAAGGCAATGCCACAAAGCGTGCCGGGTCCAGCAGGGGACTCCGAGGGCTAAGTCCGCTTCTTCCTCTTGACAGACTTCCGTTTGCAAACAGAGCACACCGCCGGTCTTTTGCTGCCCTGAATATGCCCCCGGGCAGGGGACCGGTGTGGGCGTGGAATGTCTGGCCGTCGCCCTCTGGAGAGGTCGCGAGCGCAATCAGATGTAACCTAAAATCTGTAAGCAGCTTCCACGGGGTGCTCTGAAATGGTGAATGTCGATACGTCTAGGATTCTAGCTTTGAACCAAGACGCAAGCGAAGGACATCTAGCAACCACAGGGACGCCATTACGTAATGTTAACCTTGTAATTCGGCGAGCCGCAAATAAATATATTTTACGATGTACTAAAGAGCGTCGGGGATATAGTCTAACAAATGTCTTGAGGGATACTTTCTTAAACGAGAACCTAGGGCTCGCTAGCTATATTATAAACTAGAAGCACATTAAAAGTACTGGTACCACGTTTTACGGCACCTAGAAACTAGGAGTCATAAGGTTGAGCACCGCCCATGTATTGCTAATTAAGTTCCTACTTCATTTGGCGACATTCGGCTGTCGACGCTTTATGTTGATTTAACCAGGTCCTGCGAAGGGTTAGCTTGTACCCAGCTTCCAAGGTAAGAACAACGTTTTGTAATCTAACACCAAACAGTGATGGGAACACGTATCAGCCCCACACGACGAACACACACTGCAGCTGAGCAGCTGACTAGTCATTGAAGCACCTACAAAAAATAAGAATGAGTAAGAGAATTAAAGGCTGCGGCAACGTTAAGAAAAACCCCGGACAGGCTTTAGAGATTTCGACTGAATCTGAAGCAGAATGCCATAATTGCGCAAGTGCATGTTCAGGCAATCGACGGCGCTGACACCTGAACTGAGCGGCTGAGAGAAAGTGAATATAATTTTGCTCATTATTGAGACATAATTGACCAGGGTTACTCGACAGTACCTTGATGCCCTGCCACTCTTTTTTTTGTAAAGCAGAGTCAGAAAATAGGTTTTTTGGCGTGTGGGAAAAGTATTTGAAGAGAATGACGGGTTAATACCCTTAGCTAAAGGGCCTGCAATGGAAGAAGTCGCTAGCTGCCCTAGTCGTCTGGGTACGCCCACAGCATCAGAACTTCAACTGGCTTTTTGTTAGGATACAAGGGAAGCCAAAGGAGATTGGCACACAATTTCATTTAAAAGGGGGAACTTGATTTATATATATATATATATATATGAAATAAGTGGCATGAGATATCAACCGAGTATGAATGCAAGCTTTGCGGTAAATCGTGTGATCTGTATCATTTCCATCAATGTACAAAAGGAATATCGCTGATGAAAGTTATTTAGGAGACCTGTAGTACATATGTGCATAAACCAAATATTGGTTAATAGACAATACATATATATATATATATATATATATATATATATATATATATATATATATATATATATATATATTTATATATTAGGAGGAATCCTCCAACTTTGAAATCAATATAAAAGTTGAACGAGTTAACTGGTTTTATTTACTTAGGAAGGTAGTCTCCATTGTTAGCCACAACCCTCGCTCATCTCTGCACCAATATATCGATATCTAAGGCAAAGAATTCCGGTTTCTGCATCTCGAAGAATGCCTATTAGTGAGTTTCTGCAGCTCGCAGCGAAGTTAATTTATTTCCCTTTAGATAGTTGTCCCTCCTGTAGATGTCAACTGATATTAAACTACTTGAAAATCGATTTACAATAAACAAAATTTACTTACCAAATTGAAAATCCACTTTAGTTCAATATGCACCAAAGCGGTTTTGAATATACGTTATTAAGAATAAAATGATAAAGTGATCCCTGCTGACCGTCCTTGCCGTACACGGGCGAATCCAGCTCATGTGCACACTTCTTTCAGCAGTCACGTTACGTTATGTTTAACATACGCAATAGAAATGTATCAAGTGCTATATATCTAATATATTTCTGTGTGAAATTTGTGCACACTGACCGCCTTCCCAGGATGGCATGAAGATTTATGCATTTGGCGTTCGTGCCACAGGCTTCAATTCCTATTGCTAGTATCGAGACATAATAAGATCTGAATATATGTTATGTCGAATAAATATGTGTAATAAAAAATTGGTAAATTGTTAAAAAACGATAGCTCTGCAGACAACAAACTAGGCGGTAGTCCGATGGTGCAACGTCGGATGAGCGCAATAGGTAAGACAGCATTTTCCAGTCGAAGCTTGCTATCTTGCGGAGACTGGACAATCTCACATGCGACCTTGCGTTATCTTGGAGAAGATAACGCAAGAAGAGGAACGCTTTTTCTACTCACAAGACGAGGCCTTTTCTTGAGAGCGACAAGAACTCGGTCGAGGCAATGCAGACACAGTAGATACCCGTGTTTCTTGTTGGCCACTAATAAGAAAGTCATGGCGGACGATGCCATGCCCATCCCACTAAACACAGAGCAAAATCTTGCGCGAAGGGGCAAGCCTCTTTCGTATCTTCTGGAAAAATGATCCAGGGCCATCCACATTTCAGATTGTCGTAAAAGATCAATTTTTCGTTACAGGTAACAAGTCGATCCAGAAACAGATACTAGTTTTATCTGGCAAGCCAAGAAGAATAATTTTGCATTTAAGAACACATCTAAATATTCCAGCAACTTGCTGACCACCCAATAAATGTATATTTATTTACCATTATTGGTAGATTCTCACAATATTACGGGCAATTCCGCTCAAGTACGTCAATTAGATATATATATATATATATATATATATCACAGTAGGCGAGCACTGCCGAGTGTGCAAACGTATTGTAAATGATTAATAAATCATCACAATATTCTCTCTCTCTCTCTATATATATATATATAATCACTTAAATAAATGATGGTATATATATATATATATATATGTTGACACGCCGGCCCGATCGAAAAGACTTCGCCACCGGTCGTATGTCCTTTAAAGGAAGCAGAATTTTTTCACCAACAAAACGGTGTACTTAGGTTCTGTATAGGAGAATTACGTCGCAATCGCAAATTCTGTGCTCCTATGTCAGGCAGCTACACCAGTGTCACGGATTCTAGTCATTTCATTCTTACTCCGAAACAAGACCTCTCTAAGAGCGTACTCCATTGGGAAAGAAACATATGTTTTTAACCAGCTTTTCAATTGATCTTGAGCATTTTTCCGGTTACGGTATACATATATATGTACATATGTTTTTTTCATCATAATTCTCGGAAATTCCTGGTGTTATTTAAAAATCTATATTTTACCACCATCGTCATTATCGTCAACGCAATCACCGTCATCATCACTGCCAAGGCCAAAAGTCGCGCCATTGCAGACTTAACGGCAAGGACAGCCTGATACAGCCCCCGCAGTTAAAACCGCATGCCGGCTCTCTTGCGCGCGGCTCTTCGTTCCTATGGACTTCAATGGCCCTGTGCGCATTCACGCCGACACATTGGTCATTAGGACGCCTGAAACGCCAATTAACTGATTACTGCTGATAGACTAATTTATTGATTGTGACGTGGCCATTACAGGATCAAGTGCACCTAGCAACGGATCACCACCGAGCCGAAAAGAATAACTCATTTTAGGCGCTCTCTCTCCGCAACAGGAGGGCAGCCATTCACGCAATTCAATCTTTGTGCAATATCGTTTACTATATGTTGTACGTATATAAAATAACGACTGTAGTGGATGTTGCTGATCGGTTGATGCTAACAGATGAATAAACGAAAATTGAGGCTATTTTGAAACGAAACGTATTTGTGTGTGCAAATCATATAGATGAATAGCTACGAAATGCTAACACGACTATAATAATAATACTATTAGACCGCTAGCGTTCGAGACCTTGGGCGGTCCAGGCAACCTCACCCGCAAACTCTTTCACAGAGTCGGTGAGCAGCTGAACCTCGCAACCGGAGACAAGAGATCTGCGGCTTTCTTGAGACAGCGCCTCGACCTCGACGTCCAACGCGGAAACGCGGCGTCCGTCCGGGGCACGCTTGCTGAAGTGGTCCCAACCCACTCTATACGAGGTAATATCCTAGTGCACACGTTTGCGGGAGACAATTGTAGCTCCATTTGCATTCTTACTAAACAACATTATATATATGTACATATATTATAACGGATAATAATACTAAATATATATATATATATATATATGTAATTTATATATATATCTATATATATAATATATATATGTAATTTATATATATATTATATATATAATATATGAGGAGTGCGCAAATGAGAAGGTACGAAACAACACTGTGAGTTGCAAGTGGAATCTTTATTTATACGTAATCAGCAGACGCCTGAACAAACTTATCCCAGTGTTTTACCAGCCGAAGGATTCTCTATGCCCAGAGTTTCTGTGGTTATCACAAAAGCCAACTTTCCACTGCGTCTGTCTTTAGTTCGTCGTCCGAGTTTAGCGTCTGAGCTATTTTAGCGGACCAAACTGATGGAAGTGGCCGGGGCTGAAGGGCGGATGCTCGCATACTGACTCCCACCTGAACTTGGTCGTTCTTTATTTGCCTTCTGCAAACCGGATGGTGACGACGAATGCTTCCATTGCATGCTGTCCCGCTCTGTATTTCTGGCTTGACGTGATGCCCACTAACTGTCGTGACCGGTAACGCTCCAAGTCTTCATGACACCGGAGCAGATGTTCAGTACTAGCTCCATACGCTGTTTCTTTGGCGGTTCGGTGAGCTTTTTTCGGGACTTCCACTGCGCGCACACCTTCAGGTAAGCCAACATAGGGCGGTAATAGTCCACACCGTTCCAACGCTGGCCTTCACGATCACTGCCAACATTTGCACTGTGACACGCCGATCACTTCTCACCAGATTGATCATCTGTCTACGAATTGAGAGAGCCGTGATTAGCGTGTTTGCCTGGCGTGGTCATCACTTAAGCACTTCACTCAGCCTTCACGAAAACGAGCACTCCACTTGCCCACTGACCTATCGAACACGCAGTCTCTTCTGTATACAGCCCCTACTTGGCGATGAATATCGGTCGGTTAAACGTCAGCAGCCGCAGTCAAAAATCTGATAACAATAAATAGAAAGTTAGACGCCACGCAAACGGCAGTATTGACAACGTCGGCATTCGCTACGTTGAGTGGTAGATAATTATGCCACCCGAGCCAAGTATGAAGAGGGGGCGGATAAATGCCGTAAAGGCTTTCGCCGTTAAGGATCGGTCGTCAGGCGATGGCCCGACAAACCCGCTAACAGAAGACGGCCACAGATGCCCCGGTGTTCCACATAGTGCTGTTCATTCGTTTTTACCGGCGGGGTAGGTGTAGATGCAGGGGAGCAAGTTCTGCATGCAGTCTACCTCTGTCAGTCGTCCGGTACGGTTGCGTGGGTGTTTGGTTTGCTCCACAAAACTTCCTCAGAGAGTGCAGAAACCTGAGACCGGTAAACAAGCCAACCAATTACACTTGGTGGCCTTAATGGTAGGCAGCGTAAAACGAAGAGTGAACACTGCAAGGTACTGTGCCAAACTCGACTTAACAGAAGAGAAGAGAAGTTCCGAAACCGTAAAAGCTAACTTTCGAAACGTGTTCGAAACTCGAACGTTCGCTTAACCACTGATCAGTTCTTCTAGCTGACCGGAGGCTTGGCTCGGATTCTCGGTAGTAAATATGTATATAGTCCGCTGTGTACATAACACATTTTTAGACAAAACGATTAACCATTTAATTTAAATCCTTTAGCTGTACATATAATTTTTGAGAAAGAAGAAGTCCCTTGCTCGTGGGCAATAAACCAATTATCGACGCGGCGTTTCCGCGTAGAATTTCAACTGATATTCTTTCCGTAGTAAAAACTGCATGCTCTTCTATCACCGGTCGACGCAGCAACCTGCGATCCCAGTTCCGCCAGAAGTTCCTTGTGATTTTTTCCCATTGGGTCTAATGTCTCGAAGGCAATTGGTTTGAACGATAAAGTTTTGTTCCAGTTCACGATATTTTGCCAACTTGCGATCTTCAGCAAGGCATAACAAATTGGTATTCTACAAACAAAGTGTATATAGGTTGTAAATAACCGTTGCAAACGCATATCACATACAACAAAAACGGAGGAAACCATCAAAAATATTCATAGTTAACGGCAGGGCGCCTTTCGAAGAGGTATCGTCCACTGAAAGTGGATAGGAGAGTGGTATGGACCTTGACTATAGAACCGGCCTAAGTGAGACGGGTCTGGGTGTCCAGAATGGGTGGAGCAACCTACCTCCGCTATGTTTTAACAGAAACAATACGCGCGCTGGGGGCGGGTATGTCCAGCATCTGCAAGCAAATGGAGGAGTCTTTGCCCCAGTGGCTAAAATGACGAAGATTTTCAAGAATATACTCATGGCAAAGTCTATGGCAAATAACCGCCACGCTATACGCACCCCAAGAACTTCAGAAAACAAGCTAGCCACGAGTAGACTCGCACCTTCCCAATTGTTTGACTTATCTGCACATGCAGTTCCCATTCAGTTGGGAGGATGGGTCAGATGGGGAGATAACTTGTGGGTTAGAATTCCACACTACCCGTTCACACGTGCAGACGAGTTCCCTGCCGATGTCTCGTGCCAGTTTTGTATACTATAATGCAATGACGGCGTTAATAGAAGCGCGTGGAGGCAAAGAAAGATGCAAACGACTCGTCTAAGATGATGTCGTTCTGACCTGGCGCCGGTGCGTTTGTCTTTCTTTTTAGCGGCTTTGCCACTCAGTTGAGCGCTACTACGCCAAACTGACCAGGTTGAAAATCTGTTTGATTTCAGTCTGTCCCGTCATCGTCTAATGTCGTCGTGACATTAGGCCTCCGACGAAACCTTGAAAATGTTTTCGGACTGATCCTCAACCAACATTTATCTTCACGGATTTGCGTTCGCATTGCTTCGTAAGACGGACCCCGCCATAAGTACAAATGTGCACCGGCGGGGCTCGAATCCGTGCAGCATCTATGTGTCTCCTCATTCGGTCGTAAGGCGCACTCGAATGCACCACGCCACCGGGCTCGACCTCCGACGAAAACTAGTTCGGCGAAACTGACTGTACCGTCATCGACTCATTCCGTGAGCGGTACGAAACGAGGTGCAGGGATTTCGGCGGGATTAGGCTCGGTTAGGTCGGTTCTGTCAGTAGTTGTAGCTATTGTGAGTAACCACAGTCAGCTGTTGCTATGTGAGTAACCAGAGTCGATAGTTATGAATGTTTGTGTGCGAGGATGCGCAACGAGTGCACTTTCTCGCATTGTGCCAACGTTGTCTTGTGTCTGCTCTCCATGAGGGTAGAAGCAGTCGAGCTGTCAGAAAGGAAGCTTTCTCTCTCTCTCTCTCTTGCTCTGAAACAATACCATGGTAAACATCGAATGTCTAATGTCAACACACATTGTGTCATTATCCCGTATGCGCATACAGATGCTAATGCAAAGGCATGCGAAATGTATACCAGTGTAGTGGTAAGAGTAATACCAGTGAGTGGCGTGGATGATTCAACACCAGAGTGAATTCCTGGAACTGCGTTAATTTTTCAAAATTGCTCACATAACAACACTTAGGCTGCTGCTGCTGTTTTGCTGCGTTTCAAGTCTATACTGCTAAACTGGCTTGCGTCTCCTTTCGTAGAGCTTGGCGTGTTGCAGCAGAGTGTTTACATTGCTGTCGAATAATCTTGCCCCTAGTTGAGGAGGACGCAGCATGCCGCTTACACACATGTTTCCATAACGCAACTACAACACCTATATCTACTTAGGACATTGCAAACAAAATAGATATATGACATTCCCCGCTCTATCTACGGATGCCGGTAGTAGCACTTGCCTTGCTTGTCGTGTACGTAGCAAAGATTACATCTGTCAAAACTTACTTACAACTTTGTCATTTTCGAATGACATATCAGCAAATACGCGTACTTTCAGGTCTCTTATTTGTCTCTTTCTCTCTCTCTCTCTCTCTCCATCTCTCT
>QVRM01005970.1:90000-91137 GCA_003439945.1 Dermanyssus gallinae | reverse complement strand
GAGGATGATGCTGTTGCTAATGATGATGATAATGATGATGCTATTGCTGCTGCTGCTGATTGTGATGATGATGATAATAATAATGATGGCGATGATGATGATGTTATTACTGTTACTGGCGTTGTGGCCGGCGGAGAGTTGGGAAGCGGTATGTTTCGAATGTATACGAATTGGCATTTGCTGCTGCTGCGGCTGTCTGTGTGCTTGTCTGTTCGTCTGTTAACCTGTGACGAGATCACCAGAACATGCCCATACCGTGCAGTACCGTCCGGGTTACGGTTGGTACGTACGGCGTATACGGTGGCTTCGACGCCCGGGGTGGTCCTTTCATCGATCGGGCAGGCCAGAGGAGATGAGTAGTGAGCAAGCCAGCGGCGGTGGCGGCGGCGGCGGTAGCGGCAGCGCCGGCGGCGTAAATCACGTTGCACCGTGAAGTGTCGTCTGCTACGACTGCACGGACTCAGATAGCGGGTGACGTCGTCGTCGTTGTTGTTGTCGTCGTAGACGTCGTCCGTGTCACTACGGCTAGAGAGCAATATGAGAAAGAAAATCTGACCACGATGGAGAGGAGGAGGAAGAAGCAGATGACGGCAACGACGAAAACAACAACAACAGCAATTATACCAACAACAGCTACGACAACAACAACCATGACAACAAAAGCTACGACAACAACAACCATGACAACAACAACCATTTACAACAGCAGCAACAGCAACCGTTATAAAAACAGTTACAATAGCAATTCAACAACAGCGGCATCAAGAACAACAGCAACAAGGACAACGACGACGACAACAACAACAACAACAACAACAACAAGAACGACAACAACAGCACAACTATAACAGCAGCAACAACAACAACCGTTATAACAGCAGTAACAACAGCAACGACGTCAACGACAACAACAACAGTAACAGTTAACAGCTATAAGAGCTATAAGAGCATCAACAACAGTTGCAACAGCAACAATAACAACGATGACAACGACCCGCTGTTCGTACATTCCAGCGATACAACAGTACACACGCAACCTGACGAAAGGCGGAAATTGAGAAACAGAGAGAAAATAGGAATAAGATAAACGACACCCAGAAAACAAGATACATAGGCAGATATATAGGAAGAGAGAGA
>QVRM01005970.1:0-85000 GCA_003439945.1 Dermanyssus gallinae | reverse complement strand
TAACCATCATGTCCCACTCTCGCTGCATTGACGATATGCCGCTCGGCAATTCCAAGCCCGAAGGGCACGAAACATGATCTAGAGTTTTAACAGCAGTTTATCTATCGATATCCTGAGAATCAGGCTTTCCGGCCTTCCGGCCAGAAAGTAGCGTTGTCGTGTCAGGTGCTCCCAGTGTACATACTATTCCTTGTGTGGCTAGTTGTCATCGAGCGTGGGCGTCTCTGTCATCGTCTCTGAATGGAGTGATGGTTCTGGTGCAACAAATAACGACGCCGGCCGCAGAATGGCGGGGCCGCGGCAGACACATTCATCCAGTCCTTTCTCGGAAGATGATCTCGAGCTCGAGCAAGGCTCGGAAGAGGTGGGCCTTTCCGCACTCAAACGCACATAGGCCGCGGCACACTTCATCATCGCCGTCTTCCAGACCTTCGAGTGTGGCCTCCAACACCGCCCTTGGTGCGATCAGCTTCTTCCTACAACAACTTTCTTTCCACTCTTCCCGCCTGCTGCCCCTAACCCGACTCGAACGCTCTCTTAGCGCCCCTAGCACGCCATCTCATCAGCATCAGCATCGTCATGTTCGCCGAAGGAAGGTCGCTTCGCCCGCTCTGTTTCGTCGAAAAAACAAAACCGTAAAGAGCGTATGATCATCTGCGGAAGGTAACACGGCTCTTGTCGTCATCGTCGTCGTCGACAACAACAACACCACCACCAGCAGCAAAAACAACGAGAACTACAGCAACTACATTCTCATCCAGATTTATTTTTTGCGTTCCGTTCGAGATCGTCTTCTCGTCGCCTTTTTGTTCCTGCCCCTTCTCTAGCGCAGCTCCAGTCTTGTGTCTCGTTTCGCATTACGGAACGCCTATTTTCCTATCCGCTGGAATCGTTTACTTCCCGCCAAAACAGCGGCATCAAGCCATCAGCCAGGCGGACGAACATTAGATTGCTTGTCCTTGGCACGAACAGGCCGATCGCCTCGCGTAAACGTAGAGGCACAAGTCAATCCACAATTAGCAGCAGGACGAGCAAACGGCAATGAACCGACAATTGCTATATCGGCCTTTAAAAAAGTAATGAACAGAGAACATTGTAAACTTTCTGTGTAGACTTTTACTTAAGATAATTGCGATGGCACTACATATGTCAGTCGATTATTTTAGACTTCGAAGTTGCACGTACATCTGCAATTTAATTTTAAAAAAAGATAAACACAATAAACGCAGAATATTTGCACAAGTTCTGGCAGCTGTCTTTTATGCGTAGCCAGCTAATTTCGTAATGTTTGTGGCGCTCAAGAAGCTGTGCAATCTCTCGCTTTTTCCTTCTCCACAGACCTTGCAAGTTACGTTTAGTAACTTAGTAACCTTGTTAAATACATTTCTATTCTAACGGAGGGGCATCTCTTTTGTTGACCACGTGCGTCTGTACATACAAGCTTATCAAGCCTATGAGCTTGATATCACGAGACAAAAAATGTCTGCACTGGACGTTTTTGTTTACTATATTGATACATGGTTTTAAGTCACGGTCATGTATATATATATATATATATACCTGTATATATATAATCCTCCATAGTGACATATCTCCTGCGAGGAGCCAATCTTTCCAGGCAACTAGAGGAGTTACATAACTTGAATGTCATAACACTCAATACTTTCGAGGCCCTTCTCAACCTATCACTGTCTCTTCTCCTTCTAAGACGCAGGCTCAGTTTACATTGCTGGTGGTACTTTTCAGCCTGTACGACCTCATCACCCTGCCCGGCATCACTCTATAACGCAAAATACTATATATGTATACACATACGGACAAAGAATTGCAACACCTATTACAATTTACTTTGGACGTATTCTGTGCCCACGGTAGAAGGGCCCTATTCAAAGCGAGTACAGACAATTAAAACGCAAAAAAATTGCTTTAAAGTTCAATTAAAATTGCGTGAGGGTTGAATTAAAATTTCCCTCAGCTATTCTGTTATGTGTTATTATATTTATATAGCAGTTCATTTATGAGTTACTAAATTCTTACAGCAATCACCATCAATCATTTATGAATTTTATTAGATAAATGCCAAATTGCATGGCGCCTGTTTTTAGTGTACGCGAAGGTAAGAGAGACAACTAAATTGTGTTAATTTTACATTGAAATTAAGCAACTCATCCGAAGAAAAAATCAAAATGAGAATTGTAATCATAGCAGTGTCGATACTTTTCGACACATTTTGCTTAAACAATACATACTGCACTTTTTTATTTTTAAAACGTAACATTTTAACCTAACATTCTATTCGTGTCTTAAAGATGAGCTAATTCTGTTTCGAATTGTGTAGTAATTTTTAATACGGCCCGACTAATATGGGTACAAAAAGTGCCTAAGGTCAAATGTGATGAGTGATGCGATATATATATATATATATATATATATATATATATATATATATATATATATATATATATATATAGATACATGGAACAATCGCGGACGAGAGATACCACATTCACGAGCTCTTTTCTCTTCATGTCGATTCGCGCTCTCCCCGTGATCTGCTCCCACCATTCACTCCCGATGATAGAGCGTTGAGGTCATCATGCAACGAATAGGCTATTCGACAATTTCGATAAATTTCGGCATACATTCAGTCCATTAGATGGTCGGCGTTTGTGCTCGATGCATGCGTCTATGTGTCTGTCTGTCTGTCTGTGTGCATGTTCGATCTGCTTGCTTCGGCACGCAAATGCCGTCAACAACGAAGTTCGGTCCTCATCTGCTGCTGCTGCAGCTTCTGATAGTACCGACCACTTTGCCACTCGCAAGATCAATGCCGTACCGATCGATGTAGAAGCCGGCGAATTGCAATTGCTTTTCGCCGACAAAGAGCAGAAAAAAAAGAGAGAGGAAATAATAAAGCAACAGCCACGTCTATCTAGAGTGGGGTTGACACACACGCACGTTTATTCATATATATATATATATATATATATATATAAGTTTTTGCTTTTTTTATACATATATGACAAGACCTCATCAGACCGCAAGCCGCGCAGAAGGGGTGACTCGGCCATGAGAGGTGGTGACCCTCGACGGCGATGCTGGATAGTGATTGGCTTCGGCGAGCTTTAACCGCAACGCCAAGCGTAGTAGGGTCGCGTCGTTCATCGAGGGCCGGTCTGCGGCGGCGGCGGTAGTGGTTTCGTCAAAGTCCCCACTAGATAGATTATCGATCCCATCTGCGTCACCGTCTCATCGCAACCCAGTCGGAAATGCGAAACAAAAGGGCACAGCCAGTATCGATTATGATGATGAAGACGACAACAGCGGTATCTGCCAAAGTCCATAGGGTTAGGTATGAATACAGCTGCTGCTGCACGATAGAAAGCTCGCTTGGAAGAGCCCCAAATGCTTCTGATAATCAGCAGGGGCACAACCAGACTGTAGAATCAAACACACGCATATATATATATATATATATATATATATATATATATATATATGTATATATATATATATATACGTAGAGACAAATGCATCCTTGTTATCAGCGTCATAAGATGTTGTCGTCGTCGTCATCATCTTCGTAGTAGAAGGTGATCATTATACCTACATTTATTGTCGAATTATGGTTGTTTATGGCCAGCACTGTTTAGCTGCATGAACAGCTGTGAACAAGTAGTGCAAGAGTTGAATGGGTGAATAGATGACGGGCTAATGAATGAAGGACTAGGTGAGGAGAAATCAATACCGGATCTGTCTAGGCCAAGTTAAGTAAAGGAGTTGCGACGCGTGGAATCTGTGCTGCAGTGAGTCTGTCGATATACTCCGCGTGTCTATGATTCAGCAGTGAGTCGACCGCCATGTGATTATCAGATTATCACATCTCTGGACTACTCTAAACAGTCTGCAAGAAACGTTTTTTACTCAGCAAACAGGAGGACAACAAGGAATAAAATGAAGTGAACGAAGCAGCGCAGAACTCTTTAAACAATAGCCTCAATCACTCTAAACCATAGACATTAACCTGCTGCCGAAACGGTGGGACGTGTGTTTGAAAAATTATGGCGATTTCTGTTAAATGTATATTAAACATATTGCTTTTTCTTACCTTGTCCACTTTTATTTGGTCAACTTCTATATATATATATATATATATATATATATTTATATTTGTTTTATTAACACACAAACTGGGTAAATGTGTTTATGTTACATCAAAATGTTTCGAGACACCAACAATCTAACGTTTTGCTAGTTCTGCTATAGATCTACCAGCCGGGCATACCGCGGTGTGGTATCGATCACATTTGCTCCACCATTGTTTGCATTGACATTCATCCTGTGGTTCATGAAAACCCTCCACGTTGCACAGAACGTAATGAAATCCGTGAGCTGCAAAGGCCGTAGTTAGATGTCGATCTGTTACCCCGCTACCCCGCCATTCAGTGCTCGTCATTGCTGCTGTTCCATAAATACCTATGTCCACCTCACTAATTTTGGTTTCCCAGTTCCGCAATAAACTTCAAAGGCGCACGTTCTCGTCAGATTACATCGTTTTTGTAGGTCTTCCGTCAGCAGCAGGCCGCCCTCCAAGACGTTAACAATTCTATTCCAGCATGTATTCGATAGCGCAAAAACCCTTTTTAAAAAGAAAAACCTCACCCATCAATTAACGCATTTCGCCTACTCCCACTTATCCCATATTAGTGGAATGAGTCGAGGCCGGTGGCGTGGTGGCATGCGTCTGCGCCTCGCGACCGGAGGAGACACACAGGTGCGCGGGTTCGAGCTCCACCGTTGCACATTTGTATTTATTGGGCGTCCGTCTATGAAGCAATGCGAAAGCAGTCCCATGGACGTTAAATCTTGGCTGAGAGTCAGCCCCGAAAGGATTTTTTTTTTATATTAGTGGAATGCCGTATGTGGCTATGGGTGCTATCTGTACCCCAAAAAGAGCAATTGCTGCATGAACTATATATAATATATATATATAGATATATATATATATAATATATATATAACGTTTTATTCTTACCTGGAATACTTTTCCTAGGCAATATCCTTATGTTGAGTATTACGCTTATCTTTGATTCCATTAACTGCCAACGCTTAAGAGGCAACAACCATTCAACTTTTTTTTTTACATCCAACTGACTACGTGCACTACCTTAAGCGACTAACACACCGTCTTTTTTAACGCTTGTGATTGCGTTTCAATCGTGATGACTTTTTGTTCTCTGAATTATGTAAAATGCTCGAGGGCGCGTGGGCCACACTATCACTCTCCTCCGCCAATGTCATAGAGAAGGCTCTATTAGTTTTACGCCGATCCACCTGAAAACATCATACCCATCAGGGCCTGCGTGAGATAATATATTACATTTCCATTCTCTCTCGTGAGGAAGGCATGTAGTCATTTACGAGCTCCCATGTCTTGTCTGCGTTTGTGCCCCTCTACTCAAATTGGCATATTTTTAAGCGAAATCTTTATAGCCCCTATGGTTGTAGAACAGTTCTGCTGTTTTTCTCATCAACAGGTCCCATGATACTACTCTAGTCAGTAATATTGCTTAAGGAGCATGATCAAGCTTTTCAACCATTAGAAACAATGCCTCGAGGTACTTCAGTAGGAGGTAACTTGTAATCTCGGGTGGGGGAATGTTACACCATCCAATCCAACTGCTTTTCGGCCGGATATTCGATGAAAAGCCTTGACGGGTGTCTTAGGCCTCAACTACGTCACGAACTCTGCTTATCTGAGCCCGCAGTACTGAATTCTTTTCCAGTCCTTTTGAAAGCGCTAAGAGTCTGTTTCCCTTTTATTCCTAACTACTTGGTACATATATATATATATATATATATATATATGTACGTTTCCGTCACACCACGCATATGTTATTTTACGCGTAGAGTGTCCAAGGGCACAATTAAAAATGGCAATGGAGATGGCGAGAAGAGCCACAACAATCACCATCATATCGGCATCAGCGGCAGCAGCAACAAAAACAACAGCAGAAACAGTAACAATAACAAGGTTAACAACTTGAACCTACCCCAGTATGGACAACTGGAAACCCACAGTAGCACCATTAAATCAGTAGCGATGACGATCGAGATGAAACAACAATCAGAATTACAGGCACCAATAGTAACAACAACAACCATCATCAGCAACAACAACAACCATCAACAGCAACGCGATCCATTGATCGATCTATCGATTAAACGCAGACATCAAATGAGGACTAACCGTGCGAAAAATCTCACATTGATTTCCGTGATTACCATGCAAGCCTGCTTTTGCTTGCTGATGTTGTTCGTGCCAATCGTCTGTGTGCGAGTTAGATATGATCGTCTTTGACCGGTGCGGATTACATACAGTAACGCTAAATGTGCGAACGACAATGCGCGCGCTTGATGGCGCGATCTTAATCATGAATACGTCTCCAATTAATATATTAATATTAGTAGTTGTTGTGCTTGTTGTTGTTGTTACTGCTGTTGTTGCTGTATTTGTTGTTGTTGTTACTGCTGTTGTTACTGTTGTTGTTGATGTTGTTGCTGCATTTGTTGTTGCAGCAGTCCACGTCGTAGACGTCTCCCTACTCCACCTTGTGGTCGTATTGTGTTATTGCTATGAAGACGATAACGACGACGATGATGATGATTAGTGGTATGATTATTTAGTTGCAATCTTACGATGATGATGCTAATGATGATGATGATAACTTGATGATGACTTGATGCTTCAGTACGCTTGTAAAAGTCCATTATCCGTTCCGAGGTCATGATTATCGACGTGAATGACTCAATCAAGTCAGGCGAGAACGAGCGTGGAGCCGGCTGGTCGGCTACTGCGTTTTTGTGCTGCGTCTGGACCCGCCGCGAGGTACGCTCAATCAGCAGCGACGTGTGAATGATTCTATTAGGGATTTCGGTGGCCGGCTGTCGACTTCACGATGAGGTGGTTGGTAGTACACACACGATGATGATGCCGACGATGACGAGAACGACGTCGACACCGCCGCCGCCGCTGCTGCTGCCGATGGTAACGATAGACCCCGATAGATCCGAGCAGAACAACATCTGATCTGCTGCTGTTGCTGCTGCTGCGAAAGATTGACGGACGCACGGGCGGCCAGGCGGGTGAATGCGAACAAATCAGAGGAGGGGGTGGGGGGGGGGGGTTAAATGGGAGTCGGTGAGTACGTGAGTGACAGAGAGGATGATAAAGCAGGTGAGTGAGAGCAAGCGGGGGGGGGAGGTGGAGGGGAGAGAGAGGCACACAGGTAGAACACGAAATACGATCTTGAAGGCGAGCAAATTAAAGCCTGACGTCGCGTAGACGAGAACTATGACAACAACAACAACGGCAACGACAGCAACAATTATGACGACAAGCAATGATGAAACCATCATTAAAAGCATCAACGTAAGAAGAAGAAAAAGAAGAGAAGAGGCGTCATTCAATCGATGATCAGTGCAATCACGAACGGATAGAGCAACAGCAACAACAGCAACAGCAAACAACAACAGCAAAAAGCAACAACAGCAACAACAACAACAGTAACTGTAGCAACAACACGTTGATATTCCTAATGCACCTCCCGCGGCTGCTGCTGGTGCAGTTATGTGTTGTTGTTGTTGTTCGCTGCGATTTAGATGAAACGTGCTACCGATTAATTACGTTTGGCAAGCCCACTGCACGTATCAGTGGCAGTGGAAGAAAACGCCATGACGGGTCAATTATGTGTGTATGTGTGCATATTATATATATAGATATATATATATATATATTATATATATATACATTTATATATATATATATATACTATATATATATATATATATATATAGATATTATATATGTGTTATATATATAAACATTTATATATATATATATTACTGAAGTGTTTATATATACACGTATGTATGTCTTAGATATCGAGTTCTTTTATTTATCTGCTTATCTGATGCCTCGGCATTGCTCCAAGTTTGTTTTTTGCCTAATTTGCTATAAAATATAATATAGCCAATGTTTACTTTCAGCTTAAGCAGTTCAGTTACGTTTACTGACAGATAGAGCTACGAGGCACACTATCGCATTATATTCATCGCACTCCCGACCACATTACATGCAATCTTTGTCTGACTCATGAAAAGGTTCTAAAGCATTACTTATGGTAGAAGCCATGTTTGGCATACAGGTGCCGAGACGGCGAGTGACCATAGTTTTCCCTTGCCATGGTTATGGTTAAGAAGAGGGCCGGGGCTACTTTGTCATCTTCTTGTCCTGCTTTGGATTGAACTCTTTGTGCACTGTTGCTTGTAAATGTTTAATCCCTCATTTCGTAGTGGCCCGACAAAGAGGGCTGATCCACTTGGCCACCAAGGCCAAATCAGTCCCCTTCGAGTCGAGAGAGTCGAGGCATTCTCGTACCGCTCCATATGTGCTGTACTAAGGGAGCATGGAAGGTCATATAGCCAGAGGTCTGGCTTAGGCATTAGACGAACGGGGTGTTCGTCTAATGCACTCTTAAACAATGCACTGACTGAGTTTATCATTAGAGAAGTAGCTTGCCTAGCGAACCATCACGTGGGGCAAAGGGAAGCGTCGGCAAGTGTATACCGGCGTCCGAGATGTCGAAGTTAGGACCAATACTCGGGACCATTTTGTGCGACGGAGTTCTTAAAATAGGGAATCTGCCGGAAGCAGTCCCGGTGGTAAAACACGTGGATGATTTGGCCCTAGTGAACCAATGGAACGCAGCCAGGACGAAAAATAATTGGAGGTAAAAGCAAGCGCTGTCCTGGAGTTGGTGTCAAGCTGCAGCTGGCTTAGTCAAAGGCTGATCCTATTGGTCGGCCAGAGAAAACTAGGCATTCGACTTCCTTCCCAGGAAATCACTCCCACTCTCAAAAAGGAGAAATATCTGGGAGTGCTTCTAAACCAGAGACGATTCCTTTCGGCCCATGTGCGGTAAGCCGTTGATTGATTATTACAAAAACCAAGTTAATTGGGCAATCAAAAACTCATTGAGTTAAGCTAATGGTGAAGTAACCTCAAGAAGACAGTACTGTGGCCACCCCCGACGTCGCAAAGAGATCGACTGGATTTTAGTGGGTTTGTCAGTTCTACACTACCGTAGATTTAACGATGACGCCCAGCGTGCATCATGCATTATACCAATAATCTGCATAAAAAAAGTATCGGTCCAGTAGCACTAACGCAACGTTTTGATGACTTTAGAGATATAGTCAACAATTATTATAAGGTAATAGTTGGATGCGATGTCGACCATTCTACGTAACTTTTTTTCGTAGTTTTAACCTCCTCTTAGCCTCTTCTTCCTACACAAGGAACGCTTTTCCAGGCAAAGTTACACTTGCCTACAGAAAGCGTTTAAAAGAAAAATGCCTTATCTCATCTAATACATATTGGACCCGGTAGAGATTTCTGGAGCGGAGGCAGCCTGCCCATGATCCAGCCCTCGTATATGCCCTGAGGTAGCAAAACATTGCTCACGCTCCTGGTAGAATAGCCAAATCGCCGAAAAGCTAAGGGCCTGTTATCCTGACAAAGAGTATGCACGCGCTGTAGTGTAAGGCGCTAGATATTTACTACACAATCATTTGCCAGGACCCACAGTTAATAATAAAGGGGGTTTCTTTTAAACACAAATATACGACAAAATGACGTGAAACTACTGTAATAATAACTATAGAAATATGTGTTGGGCGTCCAAAATGGCTAGTTTGGTATTCAAATTTGCAATTTCTAATGAAATGATCATATTAGTACAAAAATGCGCAGTAATGAATATGGTTTCGGAAGACATAAATACGTGCTAAGTGGAGAGTCCATATAATGTGCTCAATCCTATGGGAAACTTTCAATGCCGATTTTAAGTTAGAGGAGTATCTTGGTGATCATGCTGGTCTTTATCGTCAAACAGCCTGAATTCTACTTCAAGCTCTAAAAAGCAACAGTACTGCTAAAATAACCGTACATAAATATACTGTTCCCACGTTTGATCGCAAGTTATTTAGCAGGGGGGCTTTATTTGAACAAATCAATTTGCTTGTGCGTAATTCGCGTTCCTGGTGCTGCGCCAAGCAAACATTTTGTTAACGATTTCTTTCCAGGCAACAGTTTTAGCATGTATGTTGATATCGGCTCTTGTGCGCGTCAAAATAGAATCAAAGAATTTGTTCGCTCGATCTGGGAATTTACAAATAGAGACGAACGTAGCCTTATCAATATCATCTAGAACAACACCAATATCATCACATTTTATATCACAATTCCTCATATTATTACAACGAAAAGCAACACGTTTTAAAAACTTTTCTGCAGTTTATTATCATATGTCTATCACGTTTCAATCCTAGGTTCCATACTGGAGAGGCATATACACTCACAGGTAAGACATATTGCTTATAAAGTTTGACATACAGATTAGGGTCTTTCAAGACAAAGGATCGCATTATCCAGTGCATTCCGACTAGCTGACGCAGCTACCTCTAGAACATGTGGTGTGTAGCTCAGCGAATTACTTGTCAGAACTCCCAAGTCTTTTATCGATGGTTTTGCCGCTAGCTGTTCGGTGCCTAATGTGTAGTCATGTACAGGATTGTTGCTGCCGAAGTGCAGAACGGCGCACTTATTTACAGGGAGCTTTAGGTCTATTCCTCTACACCATTCCATTAATTTATTGAGGGTTTCTTGAAGAATAGTCACGTTCGTTTCATTATCTACAGATATATACATATTTACATCACTTGCGTAAATTTTCACTGGCACTCCTTCAGATATAATATACTATATATACATAAGAGATCCGAGAAATGTTTCCTGTGGACAACCGGACGTGACCTCAGCAGTTGACGACATACAATCATTACCCTCACTCTAAAGGTCCTTCAAGGAAATCTTTGATCCAGTTTGTGAGTTTCTGTCCAACACCGTACCGCAGGAAAATGTTCAGAAGCTTCGAGTGAGTAGTGGTTTCAAATGCAGACTTGATGTCAAAGTATACACAATCAAAGGGCTTGCTATCAAGTTCACCACCGCGACGTATATATATATATATATATATATATATATATATATATATAACCATATATATATATATAGCACATGTAGATATAAACATATGATATTTGAATATATTTTTATAATATACTCTTTTATTTACTTATAATGTTTTATAGTCTTGACGAGCCAGAGTTGGGCTGGCTATCTGATGTGTCGAGCCCGGAGGCGTGGTGCATTCGCGTGCACCTTACCTCGCGACAGGAGGACGCACATAAGTGCACGGGTTCGAGCCCCATCGTTGCACATTTGTGTTTATGGGGTCCGTCTTATATAAATATAATAAAAAGTATATATATATATATATATATTCAACAAGTCGGCAAGACGCTCAACCGTTCTACAGGGGTTACTAGAGCTGTTAATTACTGTTCGCTAGAGATTACCGCTGGAAATTTTAGCGGGGTAACGTCGCCCCTATGTGTGGAATTCTGCTAGAATGGACACGCTCGAACCTGGAGGACGTTTTTATTTATTTTATATCCAGCGTAACGTTGCGTCATTTTTCATGCACTTAATCTGGACATCCCGCCGAAAAATCGTAATTACTCCGCAACCACAGCTCGCATTGCCATAAGTTTGGTACCAAAATGATCGTCATGAAATGCGCATTTGCTGAATATGTTAGCTTTGAACACGTGGGTGGTCGTAGGGTTATGATTCTGAAGTATTTGGCGTGAAGGCTAATAAAGAACTTCATTTTTGGCGAATTCTCTTCTAAGCGACCATGTCGCGTCTTCTGACCGGCCTTGCATATTCTTCAGATGGAGCAGAATTTTATCACGAACACGACGGTGTGCTTAGTTTCTGTCTACGAAGACTGGTGGTCTCGCAACAGCACATTTTGTGCTCCTATTGTCGGGCCGAAGGCAAAACAACCAGTGTCACAAATTGTAGTAATTTTCACTCTCACTTCCCGAAACAAGACTTCTTTTCAGAGACTATGTTTCCATTGCAAAAACATCTGTTTTAACGAGCTCGACAATTCCACATATCTCGCTTCAAAATATTCCTGCAACACCCTGTATATGTATATATCTATATAATACATATTATATTGTATATATTATATATATAAATGTATCTGTATATTATATTATTATCTATATATTATCCTATTACTATATATCTGTATAAACCACTACGATTCTACTCGTATTACATGGATCTATCTATATTCTCTCTTATATATATTATATATAATAGATATATATACATGCATATATATACAGGATGTCCTATTTGTGTGTCCACAAACGCTAGGGTATGGTCAAAAATCGGTGAGAAATCATCTGCCAATGGGTGGAAGCCGGGAAAACGTTTTGTTTAGGAGTGAGGATGAAATTTATAAAAGCAGTTATTCTGTCTTTTTTCTCCTACATAGTTGTGCAAAATCTACGTTTGCGGGAGAACCAGTCAGCGCACAAAGAAACCGATCATACCGGCGTGTTTGGCGGAATATTCTGCACAATAAAGTATACATTACTAGCTTGCGTAGCAAAAAGCGAATAGCCAGATTAAGGAAAGTCATAAAAAGTCAAAATGTTACGTTAACGCTTTTTTGTACAACATCGTAATTTTTCCATCACGACCAAAAATGCACGTCCAAAAGACTACTCTCAGGCAATAGCAGATTTAATGCCCACTGCATTCGTACCAAAGTGATGGTGCTGCGTTACGTAGTTGCCAAGTAACTAAGCTTTTTCGACAGTCATATCGAAAGCGAAGGCATGCATACTTGCATAGGGTGTATGAGAAAGTTAGGTACATATTTTGAGGTTTGGTAGAACTCAGCAAGAGAATAATTTTTTCTAATGGAAAGAGGGGGCGGAAACGTCTTGGCAAAATGCTACGGTTCTGGACGTGAAAACTTCAACGTGAAACATAACAACTATGACTGTCGAAAAAGCTTAGTCACTTGGCAACTACGTAACGCAGCACCATCACTTTGGTACGAATGTAGTGGGCATTAAATCTGCTATTGCCTGAGAGTAGTCTTTTGGACGTGCATTTTTGGTCGTAATGGAAAAAAATTACGATGTTGCACAAAAAAGCGTTAACGTAACATTTTGACTTTTTATGACTTTCCTTAATCTGGCTATTCGCTTCTTGCTACGCAAGCTAGTAATGTATACTTTATTGTGCATAATATTCCGCCAAACACGCCGGTATGATCGGTTCCTTTGTGCGCTGACTGGTTCTCCCGCAAACGTAGATTTTGCACAACTATGTAGGAGAAAAAAGACAGAATAACTGCTTTTATAAATTTCATCCTCACTCCTAAACAAAACGTTTTCCCGGCTTCCACCCATTGGCAAAGATGATTTTCTCACCGAGTTTGACCATACCCCTAGCGTTTTGGACACACAAATAGAACAACCCTGTATATATATATATATATATATATATATATATTATATAAATAATATTATATAATATATATATTATTATATATACGTATATATATATATAATATATATATATATATATATATATATATATATATATATATATATGCACAAAATACAAATATATTCGTACACAGTCATCTGTACACACATTTGTAGATGTGCCACCATATAGGCATATGGCCGATAGCCGGTAGAGAGGAGTTCCGCCGAGCATTCCACACTTCCACAGAAGGAATTCGCGCTATGTTCAGCGTGGGAGTCGAACGCAGGTGACAGACAACATTTCACGTCCGAGCGTGGCACCATCGGTACTTTGATGGAGTTTCAAACCAGGAACGACGCGAACGGCTGCGTCGGGGGTGGTTAGACGCATCCTTGAAGGCATGCAGGCCAGGCAGGCGGATAGATCTGGCACTAAAGCAAACACGGCGCTTGAACACATGTCGTCATCATCATCGTAATCATCATCATCATCATCGTGTGTCTGTATGCTGTTCGCAGCGCTGCTTCGCGTTTGTGGTCTATTTCTCGTGTGGGGGGGGGGGGGGGGTTTCCTCGGAGCGTGGACATCCTCGTCACCATGACAACGGAGAGACTCGCGCGCAGAGAACGAGCACACCAGTCTGGTCCGGGATGACGGAACCCCTACGCGCAGCGCAACACTAACAACTCAGCAATCACAGTCGTTGGTGTGCGACGTGAATTTTGACTTCATTTGGACATCACTCGTGTGTATAAGTAGTAGAATTGTGCGGCTGCGCCGTCAACGGCAGATTGGCAAGGTACGCTCGTCCGCTACGATGTATTAAGTTATGAAGTGCATTAAGAAATGCAGTGCAGTTCTACCTAACACAGCCTGTCATGTCTACACACGTGATTTCATTTTTGGTCATCTGTTTAGCTCGGTGCGCGCGTTTGTACGTCACCGGCTCATCTGGGTGCATGCTTTGTGGTCTTATAGTGCTCATGTACAGCAAAACAAAACAAATGAAAAACGATTACAGCGAGCTATTCTTTTTGTTCGGCAAAACTGAACTTTGGGCTGCTCGTTGTCGATGAAACATTGAAAATTGTGCTATATACAGTTGTGTTAACGAAAGTTGCTTTTGATTCGGTATTAAACGCAACAACAACTGACGTTCGGTACTATAGTACTACTCTTAGTAAATGGTTCCCATTGAAAATTGTAGGGTTTTATTAATTTTATAATTTAACTTATTCTAGGTTTTCTATTTTACTTGCTCTGCTGTAGCAATGTTTGACAGGTAGGCAAATAGTCATAATGAAAACAGTTTGCAAACATTAGGTTTCTAACAATCCGCTTTTATAACTTTACACGTTCATTAACTGGAAGACTTAATATTACTGTTAACGTACATAGAACAACCACAAAGATGTATGCACATACCTTACAAGGATCATTTTGGCACCATGTATATCAATAATCCCCCGCCCCCTGTCAGATGTCAGACCGCCATAGGGTCCCATGTTAACAGAGAAGGAACGCTAGTGGCCTGTGTGGGGTCTGTATCTAACTGGAATTTACATTCCAATCGCATTTTTATAATATTTACCACCCCTTCAAGTGTGCCCACTTAATGTAGGACCACTTTCGGCTAGTCGTTATAATTTAAAGACATATATATATATATATATATATATATATATATATATATATTGCAGAAATGATTTTCAGCTTGATAGATCAGAAAGTAATACAATTAACATTTGACGATAATGAAAAATTTAAACGCATTACGTGTCACAACGTGAGAAGGCTCTACCGCGCCTAGTACCACGGGACACAATGACGGACCAGGTGAAATTTGTGCTGGCGCGCTTGAACGAGGAGCCCTTCAATCGAAACTTCAACCTAATCAGCTTGGACGCTCTTCGGCCGGAAGCAGCTACTTCAACTCATGTACGACGTGTTCGCCGAGGTTGATCCAAAGGCGAAGTCTGATGTGAGAACGGAAGACGCCGAACAGCTTTCAATCAAGGTGAGGCCCCATTGTGCACAGTGGATCAAATAATCCACTGTGCACAATCAGAAAGAGATTTTGCTTAAGTTATCTACCTATCTCTTTGGGTCTGTTCATCTACCGTGGAGTCTTGTATATGTGCTACGGCGCAAGTAGCTGAGGTTGGTTGTTATGTAAAACTGATTGGATGTGGATTTGTACGTGTGCCATAGATGTTCGTATGGCGTTACGGGTACGTTTACATATTATATATATATATATATATATATATATATAGCCGAGCAATGATGACTTAGTGGCAAAGCCTTTGCCTTGCATTCGGGAGGTCTGGGTTCGAGACCCAGACCGGCCACTCTTAAATTGGTTTTCATAGTTTCCAATTTAGACAAGGTAAATGACGGAGTGGATTAAAAACCAGCCATGACATGAAAAAAAACGTACACAGGCATTAGCCTTACGAATCAAGTAAACAAATATATATATATATATATATATAGACACTTTTTCTGTTCTTATCGCGCATGAACGTCAGCGCATGAAGGATACCGGCGAGTTCGGCAGAAAATTCTGCATAAGGGAGAGCACTTCGCTAGCTTGCGTAGCGAAAAGCGAATAGTCAGATTAAGGAAAGCCATAAAAAGTCGATATGTTAGTATATCTTACGTTAACGCTTTTATGTGTAAAATCGTATTTTTTCTCCATTACGACTAAAAATGTACCTCTAACAGATAACCCTCAACCAATAGCAAATTTATTGCCCACCATTTTCATACCAAAGTGATGGTGCTGCGTTACGTAGTTGCCAAGTAACTAAGCTTTTTCAACAGTCATAGTTGTTATGTTTTACGTTGAAGCTTTCACGTTCAGAACCGTAAAATGTTGCCAAGACGTTTCCGCCCCCTCCTTCATTAGGAAAAATTATACTCTTGCCGAGTTCCACCAACCCTCAAAATAGGTACCTAACTTTCTCATACACCCTAGCTTAGTTACTTGGCAACTACGTAACGCAGCACCATAGCTTTGGTAAGAAAATGATAGGCTTTAAATTTGCTATTGAGAGTAGTCTTTTAGAGGTACATTTTTGGTCGTAATGGAATTTTTTTACGAGTTTGCACGTAAAAGCGTTAACGTAAGACATAACAACATATAGACTTTTTATGAGTTCTCTTAAATGTGGCTAATCGGTTTTTGCTATGCTTTATGCCCTCATTGTGCAGAATTTTTCGTCAAACATACCGATGTGATCGGTTCCTTTATGAGTTGACTGGTGCTCCCGCAAACGTACTATTGCACAACTATGTAGGAGAAAAAGACAGGATAACTGCTTTTATAAATTTCATCCTCTCTCCTAAACAAGACGTTTCCGCCCCCTCCTTCCATTGGGAAAAATTATTTTCTTGCCGAGTTCTACAAACCTTACACACGTACATATTATTATGATGATATATATATATTTATATATATATATATATATATATATATATACTTACAACTGCTACTGTAAGGTATTAATTGATACTACGAGACTTAAATGTATCATGCAAGCTCTACGCCGATGATTAAGATGCATATATTTCACCCTTCTTCTGCACTCCCTGGCCTGCATGCTGCCCACGATCTGGAACGAACTGCCATTGGCGCTTCGAAATGCAAGCTGGATCGCTGTTTTTTAAACGACATCTTCTCTTACAGCTGAACAACGAAGAAACAAGTGACTCAGAGTGAAGTGTTTGAAATTTATTTTACTATATAGGTAGTAAACTTGTATTAGGTTAACTATAAGGTTTTGAACTTTTATTGTGTTAATTATACTCAATTTTGTTGCTTTATCGCGTATACACTTTTGATTTGTGCATACACTCGTAAACTTGTATTGTGTTACTTACACTCAAATGTGTTGCTTTATTGCGTACACACTTTGATTTGTACATACACTCGTATATTGTGTATATTTTAAATGAAAGGTGACAGATTGCCGACTTGTTGGGCACGTCAATAAACCTGATTGATTGATTGATATGTTGATGATTGATTGTTTGGCTCACAGCACAGTAGTAGCTGTGAGTCAAACAATTATTGTTGCAAACAGGAAGCAATTGATGCTACGTTGTGACCGGCATAAAAAATGTACACCACTAAATGTGCTGTCTTATAGGACGTGGAAATATAACACTGCGCATTTTTTTGCTAAATAAAAGTCTACTCGTGCAAGATCTCAGTATCACTGTCGAGTGCCAAATTACATTTTGGAGATATGTAACAGAACGTGTTGCATCTTCAGATTCTTGAGTTAGGAAAAAATCAGAACATTAACTACAGCCAGTGTAGACATTTATACTTTACTTTACCAGCTTCTCATTGCTCCAAAGCTTATACACTGTGAACATGTATGAGCTACTTCCTTCAAAACAGACATATAACTTCCCAGAAAACGCCTGACAGGTTTGCTATGAAGGTAGCACATCATTGCAAATAGCTTACCACGCCACGCGTTGGTGCAAGTACTAGAGAGAAACAGACATTTCCATTTTCAAACAGTTAATACGTAGATAGATAAGCTTAATTCATATTTAACATTCCAAAAAGTTCCGCAGTGAGGTATGAATAAGAGCCGTAGGGTTGCCGAAAGTTCAATGTTGCAGCTTTTTGGCTCAGGTAGTCGCAAGAAACCTACGAAAATACAAAATAATGATCTAGAACATTTACAACCCTTTTTATTTTTAGTAAAGGGAGCTTTACATTGTACTATATACGCATTTCCACCAATGTATGTCTTGTTTTGTCTTGGCTGGCGTGAAACAGAAGTGTCAAGCAAGGTTACACTGTAAACTTACGGTCATGTAATGGAATCTCTGTTTTAGGCTCTTACTTTGCTGCGAGTGATCAAGTACAAGCCTCCGTCTGACATTTCATTGAGTGCCTTTCGACAGGGCCTCGTTATGGGCGATAAAGGAATCATCTATCACATACTGCATTTTGTGCTTGCTAAACTCGAAACTCACAAAAAGCGAGCATACCTGGCAAGGTTTGTTTGCAGTCCACCAACTTTCACATGTTCTGCTTATTTGTGGCAAAAATATATATATATATATATATATATATTCATTGCATCACTTAAATTATTAAATTATATTTGTAGGTGATATCTATGATCACCTATTAATAAATTATATTTGTAGGTGATATCTATGATCAATGTTTGAAAATTATAAAAAATGTCCGTCCCCATGCGCACATAAAATATGTGCCCTATAGTATGTGTATATATATGGCTGGTTGAACGTCCAACGCATTACGCGGAGTACACACGACGATATTTTTGAGACTTTTTGATAAAAATAAGCAAGCAGGGCTTGCTACACAATCTTATAAGTTTAGCTTTGCTGCAGGTACTTGATGAAGGTCGAACTTCCACCAGACGTCGAAGGCGACGCGGACCTTGTGGACATTCAGGAAGAATACGAAAAGCTCATGGAACAGTTTAAAGTTGTGCATAAAGAATACGAGGCGCTTAGCAAGGTAACGTAGGCAGCCCATGCTAACCATTATTAGAGAATATTTTAGGAATAGTGAAGTACAATTTATATATATATATATATATATATATAGGGGTCCATCCTATAGGTGCGGCATACAGAGTAATGCTATCAACTACTGATGCTTAGAAACGCCGCCGAAAGTCGTTTTTTCCTCTAATCCGTAGAATTTTGTTTGCAGCTTTGCTAAAATATTTTCCATTTTCTAGCAAAAGTTAATCATCATCTTCTCATTTATCGACCAAAAGGGTATATTACGCGTCATATGATTTAAAAACAATGGTTAAAAAGTTAATGGTCGTTGACCCGTAAAAAAATGCAGCTCGCTCAATATATATATGTATATATATTTGTATATATATATATATATATATATATCCGTATGCACGTGTGTGTAGAGAGCTACCGCAGCCATATTATACGCAATTGACGTACATAATGTCGAATAAATTCTATATTGTGTAGCTAGTATTCAGCTCTTACTTAGCTAACTTAAATGTAATGTGTTTAGCGTATATGTACAATTTAGAAGGTATACGTTTTCGAGCGGCAAAAGTGAGTTAATTCATAATTTAAGTCAACATTCTCTCCCGAGTGCAGACAGTTCAAAGCTCGAAGGAAATCCAGCGAGATATGGAATATATGGAAGAGGAGAGACAACAACTTGGACGCAAATTAGATCGCGTCAGGCGTCGCGTATCGAATATTTACAACAAGGACGCCATGCTTGAGGCCTGCGGGACGACTACGTCGCGAACAGGAACGAGTGGAGAGCCTGGCGCAGGACCGCATGATCCAACAGGACACGCTCAGCCATAGTGAGCAGAAGATAAATCGGCTAACGCAAATGGTTAGCATTATATATATATATATATATATATATATATATATATATATATATATATATATATATATAAAGCTAATTATTTACTCTTCAATATACAAACATTTAAAGGATTGTATAGCCTTTATATGTCGTGGCGGAATTCTCCTTTTAAAATTGTCTTTAACACGCGCAGTACGCTCTGCCAAACACAACATTTCAATTCGGATTTTAATATTAGGGACAGAATAGCCGGTCGGTGCTAAGTCGGAATTGTCCTACAGCCAGATATTCCGACTTGGCAACTCTTGACTCTGTTCAATCGCATAGACACACAAGCGCTACTGAACTTGCGTAAAATAAACGCACGTGGAATTGTTCCAACATTTAAGCGGTTGAGAAGGTTATATCCACACATATCTTCGTTACATTTAGCAACTATAGTGCGTGATTAGAAAGTAAAACGCAGCCAGATTTCGTATTCTGTCGGTGTTCGTTTGATCGAGCCGCTTCAACGGCGTCTTTGCTGACGTGTCCAACTTAGAAAATAGAAAGGTCTTCGCGACCTCACAGCAGTAAACGTACCGATGACTTAGCGAGTAGAATTAGTGAACTAAGCCAATTTGCATGCACTGCACAGGCAAAGATCGAACGCCAAACAGCCGTCGGAGCCACGCCGGAAACGCTTTTGCTGAAACTCACTGAGGAAGTGAAGACCAACGGATACCTCGTGCAAGAAAAGCTCCCGAAAGAAATACAGGCCAGTCGGCTTCTAATCAGCGACTTACAAAAGGTCGTCGCTGAGCCGGCTATGTCACAGGCGGACCTTGACAAGGTAATTTTCTAGAAAGTATGCTCTGACATCCACAGGTGTCTAATAGCTACAAGTAGTTCTTTTTCAACACTATTGTGCCCCAAAACGTTCTGATATAGAAAAAAAAAGTTCGATGCAGTTTCCCAGAAGTAAAAAGACATTCTCGTTTTCCGCCCGTTTGTGGAGGTAAATGAGGCTCTCTCTGAAGTCAACGCCGAGGTTGGCCGTCTCTACGAGAAGAAGATGCGACGTAGCGATCCAGACGAAAAGCAAACGCTTTTCAGGCAACAGGTAATGGGACTGCTTTTTGTCTAGCTAAAAATATATGAATCTTGTCTAGCTAATATTATACAAATAATAATAATAATAGTAGTAATAGTAGTAATAATAATACTAATAATAATAATAATAATAATATAATAATAAGCAATTTGCAGAGAAAAGTACTCTGCGGCTGCCTTAGAGATGGTGCCATAGCGCAAATGGCACAAGAGAACAAGGAGTTCAAGCAGAGTGCGACTAAGGTTTAGCAAAAGCCCACGAGATAAAGTAGACACAGTGCGTGAGTTTTTTAAAGTTACACTATACGCCGGTTTACCGCTACAGTTCCACTTTAATCTGTTCCTTAGCTCAAGTGCGTGGAAACATTCAACTAGTCAAAGTAATACCCAGTGGAGTTAGAGACTTATGCTGCGCTGCATTCTCTGAAGCCCTCGCCAACTTCAATACAAGGAAAGACAATGCTTTATGGAAGAAGTTACTAATATGCCAACACTCATGCTACTCATTCCGCCACACAGGCCAATGATTGCTCGGTATGCCAAATAGTCAGATTTACGCTACTGAATCGCAGTGGCAAAAACATTTCGCAAAACTTTTGGACGTAACAGTATTCGGTACGGTACACCACTCGATACAGACCATGAGAGGGCGAAGGCAGCAGAGCGCAAATTGGCTAAAGATGACGCTATGTGCGTTCCGTGGCACGAACCCTGCTTTCGTCCGACTCTTTTGCACCATTCAGTGATCACACCTTGAAGCAAAACGAGCACCTCCCTCCGCCAGTAGATGGTAACGAGCGCCTAGCATTTCTCCAGGCCTCGTGACAGTGACTTTAGACAGTCAATTCTCGATCATTGCATTACTGTATACACTCTTCGAACCAGAGAGCAGCCAACGAGTGCCACCTGGGTACGCTATGTGGAACGCTGTAGCTGTCTAACTCATCCTTGATGACAAACTCAAGCGTCCCTCGTTTCTACATTCAGTCAGCATGCTTAGTTCTCCAACGACAACCGTAGGCAACGATCACTACCCAGCAGTAACAATACCTGGCGTCGAAAACCTAAAGCAGGAGTACGCATAATAGCAGTGACTACGTATACGGATGTCGTTGGCACTAATGGTGGAAACAACAATGAATGGTTTGAACCATCTCAGGCAGCCATTGTGGCGCGCAAAAAGGAAGCAGCAGCCGAACAAATGGAGCAGCTCGCAGCACAATTTGCCCAAGTACAGCTCGAGCTTGAGGAGAAACGCCAAAAGAGCGCGGCCTACGCTGACACCCATGCTGTTCTTCGAGGCGAAGAGTTTAAGCAATACGTCACCAAACTCAGGTGTGTGTATAACGCAATATATATAAATATATGTTAAGCTATTGTATGGGCATCGTCATGCGTTTGTTACAGCTCTGTCGAGTGTGGATGGATTGCAGAATGTGTAGATTCGAAAAGCAAAGAAAGTATTTCGAGTGCGTGCCACGGTTTCCGGTTTAGACAAGGTGAATGAAGGCTGGAATGGACAATAATCGACCATGATCGGAAAAAGGGGATCACAGATTCTCAGAAAAATAGATGACTCATTATATCCATCCCAATTATTATAACAAAAAAAAACGTTAGAATGAATGAACTTTGTTAAATTGGCTTAGGGATTCATAATACGTGATTATATTATGTTCTGTGTCTATTGTAGGTCAAAGACAAACTCATACAAACAGCTCAAGCAAGAGCTTGAAGAACTTCGGGCGGAGACGGAAAAATTGGCAGCCGAGGAAGATGAGCTTTTACAAAAACAGAAAGAAGCCACCGAGAACTTGATTGCAGCCGAACACTTGAAAGGTGCGCACTTCCAATTAAGAAGTAAACCATCATTCTAACCATGTCATCATTTCTAATCCCTAGTAACATAAATAATAATAATAATAGTAAACATTTTGAGATAGAAGGTTTTTTGGTGATATTTAAATCTGTCGGGCGTACAGATCAGGAATGTACATGCATGACGGATATTAAGACGGGATTGCTGAAACGGCCCGCCTTTTTTTATGCATCTAAGTGAATGCGCTTAGCCCAGTGTCAGCATTAGCGCTCTCATGTCTACTGATGTTCATCCCATCCCTGTTTCATACATTTATAGGTATTTTCTGGTATATTCTAGTAAACAGTGTTTTCTTCGGTATGATCATTGCTATCAAAATAATAGTGCATTGCAACCCTTTAGGAGTGAGCGGTTTTTCCGACGCGCAAAGCAAGCTTGAGCACATCTCCAGCTTGAAGGCGCGGCTCGACGAGCAGAAAGGGGCGACTCTCGAGGAGATGTCGGTAATCGTGGAGCAACTAAACGCGCACATTGCCGCCAAGAAAACGGAGCTCGCTCCACTTATCAAGGTACACACCCGCCGAATGGCAAACACAAATGACTTCACGACGACCGCCGTTTAGCACTTGGCACCGCGTTTCCGTTCACCTCCTAGATCTCCTAGTCTAGGCTACAAGGGATGCTTGTGTGCCGCTGATTCGTGCAAGTCTAGATAATTAGTTCAAACAGGTCCCGGTGTCGCACAATCTAAATTGTTCACCACTTCTCCTAGTAGAACGTATGTGGTACCGCCAGGCAAACCACAGTTGAGACTTAACTTTTCTTAATTAAATAACTTTCTTACTGAAGGTACTTATTGACAACCTCCAGACGTCCACGTTTCGTTTTTCGGAAATTCTTGTAATACCTTGATGTAGCTGAACATTCGTTTTATTAGTTAATTCGTGCACAGAGGGGTTGCCATGTCGAGCCCGGTGGCGTGGTGGCTTAAGTCTCCTCGTCGCAACCGGAGGAGACACATAGGTGCGCGGGTTCGAGCCCCACCGTTGCACATTTGTATTTATGGGGGTCCGTCTATGAAGCAATGTGAAAAACAGTTCCGTGGACGTTAAATCTTGGCTGAGGGTCAGCCTGAAAACTTTAGTTTAGAGAGTTTGCCATGTAGTGTTTCGACGTTGACAAGTTTAACTTGGCCGCCAAATCTCCAGTGATCTATTTATGTATTTAATTTGCCAAAAAGGAGCCGTGTGGTGACATACTTGTTTGGTTTCAGGAATTGAAGCCTCTACGTCAGAAAATCCTTGAATTGCACGAGGAATACGAGGATAAGAAGAACACATACAACTCGTGCGCTATGGGTCTTGACACGTCGATGGCAAAGCTTGAACTCGATGTGCAACAGCTCAGGTCAGAAGGGATGTCGTTAAAAATCGTGTAACGTGCAGAATTGTACACAGCTATTCTTCTAGATAAACGATATTAGTAGAAATAACCTAGACATGCTACTTGAAGCCGATATTTGTCCAAGAGGCAATAGTACAAACATTTGTCATCATGCATATGAAAATGTAATTGTAAAGGACCAAAGAGTAGTGTCATTTTGAAGAATACATATACGAATGTGAACCGCAGAAGGAGCAAGCCTTATCTCCGTATCATGCGCCGTGTTGCGATTGACTCTGCAACATATGGTACCAGACTTCTGGCTGCCTTTATAATAACATTCAGCAGACTGCGGTGTTTTTCATCTAGAGAGGCGTTTTTCACTTGATACTATAATGAACATTTCGATTTTTTCGGTTTTTTGCGATTCTATGTCTGCCACATACAGGGAGCAGGTGTTGGCTCACGAGTCACGCTATCACATGAACAATCGGGAAGGAAGGCTGCTTCAGGCCAAGTTGGATCTCATGGTGAAGGCAGAGCTCGCAGCCTACAAGAGTTCCGATCCAAAAATCAAGAAGCAGAGCTATCGTGAGCGCATCAACGCAGCTATTCAACAACAGGTCTGTCTCTTTGCAATACAGTGCAGCCCACACCACAACACACGAGAACACTTTGAAGAGCTGCCTATAAAAGCTTTGTTGACTTAAGGAAATGTAAAGTATTGGGTTCTACACTTTGATGGCAAAATATATAAATATATAAACATTAAAAAGTTATGGCCATATTAACTAGCCTGGCTTTACCTCAAATGCACCTCCGGGACCCGACAGAATGATTAATTGATGCAGTATTGCTTATTCGTTTCTGAGCAACGACAATAATTAATTGCTTCTGTGTCCAGGAAACCGAAGCAAAGGAATTGCGTGATCGACAAAAGGAGGTCAATCAGAAGCAGGACTCGCTGGCAAATCAACTTAAAATGTGGACGGATCTGACCAAACTGCTGGAGATTAAGATACGAACTTTCAAGCAATCTCAAGGATTATCAATGATGTAGACGGAACAAGCTTGCTTCGAAGGGATGCTTTATAGAGAACAAACCATTAAACACGCTCTGTCTGATAAACTAGTCTTTGAACACTACTGTCAATGCTATTATCATCATTATTTGTAACATGATGTAGTGCGAATAGCATTACGTACATTAAAATATATTATGCAAAAATGTTTGTTTATGATGTGTGGCATAATGTACAAGGCAGAACGCATTTTACTCGGATTCCGCGGGTGCGACATACCTGTACGTTGGATTTTTACTTTCTTAGACAGCGATGCAACAACATTCTAATCAGAGCAGATATGATTCAAGAGACATTCCAGCAAGGGCGTACACTGCCATCATTTGGCTAAACAGCTGTAAAGGAGAACCAATAAATAAGGGCAAATAAACAAAATACGATAATTGAGTAGAAAAAACGTATACACTACAACTCTCCGATGAATTTATCGCATGCATATATATATATATATATATATATATATATATATATGCATTTATCGCATGCATATATATATATATATATATATATATATATATATATATATATATATATATATGCATTATCGCATGCATATATATATATATATATATATATATATATATATATACAGACCAATTCTTAAACAAGCAATTTTCTCGAAGAATTGGAGTTGCCGAGACGTCTGCCAGTTCGGCAAAAATTATCAGTGAAAGAGGATCTGGAGTTACTCTAGACTTCTTCTTTAGTGAGTTCGGATTTCGTGAGATAACTTCAGTAGAAAACTCTATGTCATTTAGCTCCGTTGAAGTGTAGATAAATGTCTCTGCGTTAAACGATTTAGATTCAATGTAGACCCTATCCAAATAGTTAAGAAGAGCGTTGACAATATGCAAGTGCAAAGTCTACAAGCTTTTGATGCTTAACTTTTAGAGGAGCAACTCCACTCTAAATGTTTAAGTTTTTTATAGTATGACGGAGTAAGCTCTTTGCATACAAACGTCGTTTATCCTGTAGCCGTCTTCTGCGTGTAGCCGCTCTATTCAGTTCATGATACATCCTGCGCCGCCTTTCGGGAGTTATAGCGCTTGAATGAGATCACCATTTATGAGGGTACTTCATACCATGGAATAAAACCCTCCACATAATAGGTCATAATATTTACAAATTTATTGCTATGACTCTAAAAACTGAGGCACGTAAGGAGAAATAGAGGTTCTAGTCAGTTAAAGCAAGGCTCAAAACAATATCGTCAAAGTCCGTCTTTAAATATTTAAGTCTCTCTTAGCAAAAAAGAACACATTTTTTCTTGCAAGATTAAACTTAACAGCCAGGTAGGCAGATCTTACTAACGGTTGACAGACATTTATTTTCGCAACTGTACAATCATACCACACTAAAAAGCAATGCTCATTATTACAAGAGAATCAGAAAAGGACCGAGCCATCTTCATAAAAGTCGTTATTCAGTTTCCGCTTGCTGAATCGGCGTTCACCCCTCGGCCGAAAAGAATCACGGGGCTAACAAACAACGAACAATTTAAGCTAGGTTCCGATGGATCCCCATAAAGGGTCCTGCAGATACTCTGCAAGACCCTTGAAAGAGGGCATAACAATCCGGAACCAGCAACCTACTGCATCAAAATATCGCTCCGAAGAGCTGAGGCCTGATGCAGACAGGTAGGCTGTTCGGTAGACACAAATGAGGGGGAGAGAAAGCTCCGGCCAACAGTCGGTATTAGTGGCCCACCGAACGCGCAGACCGAGATGAGATCAATGGGAATTCGGTTGAAGGAAGGAACCTCGGCTAGCGAGATGTTCGAGAAGGTCCATACTCTAGTTGGAAATCCTGATAATGGGGCGCAAATAAGCCCCGTCCGGACGACTCGTGCCGAAGACATTATCCTCTACTCCAAGGTACCGGGAGAGGTCGACACCTATGTGATTACTGGTCCCACCATGACCGTTTTTTTGTGCGAGCTTCGCCCCTTTATAAGCGCGAAGGTGCCGCGACATAACCAGAAGGGCAGCTGGTACTACTGGTGACCTGGTTAAAGCAGGAGCCGCCAAAGCTTATAGGTGGAAAAATAGTCAAGTTAAGTGGTTTCACCAGCAGATCTAAGAAATTGATCACCCTGCCTACCTGGCATAACTACTACGGAGCAGGGCACACAGCCAGGGAATGCAGGAGCAATAGAGCCGATGTCTAAATATGCTACAGGTGCGGTAACGCTGGTTCGTCCGAGGATGCAAGGCTGAAACCCCTAAGTATTACGTATGCGGGAATGTGGGCCATCGTGCCAGATCTACTTGCATGTCCCAATTACTTTCGAAGCTTGATGGAAAGGAAACGAGAAATACATGCGGCCAAGCTGTCAGTACATGCACAACTAAATCGGCCGCCCAGGAGACGAAGACCGAGCAGTATATCTCCGAACGAGTAGAAAAAGGAGAGCAGTTAATTGCGAGGCGGAAAAGGCGCTAATGAAGGATGTCCACCGGAGCAAGAATCACTTAGAGGGATAGAAGAAGATGGAGAAAACCGAGAGGCGCAACGAGCCTCTTGGTTTTATAGTACGGTGCACAAATGTTTAGTAATCGATCAAAAAGAAGGCCAAGAGAGTAAATTGCGACACGGTAGAGGAATTAGTTGCTGGACGCAAATCGAGCCTCGTTGGTATCAGTAAACTGAGCAATAGTAGGGCAAATACACAAGCAGGGTGGTATAGAATAAGTACAGGACGAGCGCAAAGCCGCACTTTTCACAGGAGAGGCAATTGCTTACATGCTAATAGCGATAACCACTAACTGGCAATGTCATGGGTTGGAAAGTTCTCATTGAAGAATAAAATTCTAGTTATCACAACTGCACAGAGTTCACTTAAGAGGTGCTCTCAAGCGACAGAACTTGCTAAAACATACCGATAAGAAATTCATTAAAACGGAAATTAGCAAGGCTATAACCAGCACGGGACCCCCAATTTCCATATGAGCTCCAGAGCGTTCTGGTGACAGCAAGCACTCAAGGTACTCAATCCACATATCTAATGCGAACGAACTGCTAGCCAATGTAGTAGTGGAAAAAGGCAATTGCTAAGATGAGGCCTGACTGTAACAGAGCAAGACATGAGCTTAACAAAAATCATTCAAAACCTCAGATGGTGAAGCTCGTGCTTTGGTCAATTATCGAAAATATAGAATTATGTTACCCTGATAAATACGCTAAAGCAAGACAATTAGCTGGCGCAATCTTTGTAAGAAAATCGAAGACAACCCCTGCGGAAAGCCCTATAACATAACGCAGGAAGTAGGGGGAGATTATACACAAAAGCCCAAGGCTGTGCTTACAAAGAAGCAAATCAACCAAGTTCTGAACAGACCTTTTCCGCAACACGTTCGCTTTGACAATGAGCCATATAACAGACCAGGGGCTCCCATAGGAGAAAGGTACGAGCCTTTAGCAACAGTACCGGATGTGCTTAAGGATGCGGCAAAATTTAAACCGGGGAAGGCTTTAGGGCCAGGCGGCACCGTGCCCCTGGAAGTCACAATACCATTTAAGGAGTATCCATATCCGCTTGCACATGTGTTCACCACAAGTGTCTTGCTAGACGCCGTCGGGGTCGGGCGTGCGCCCTCGAAGGTTTCAGTTTTGCAACTTTATTTGTGTTTTGGTGATTTTCTCCGGTGATCATATCTTTCATCCAGTGTTGGGACTTGGTATCCTGGTGTTGCGGAGCACGCGGGAACACGTCTGCTATTCATGCTGTCTGCCTTCAGACTGACTTCCCCGCCGCCAGAGGCGCTGCAAGTAAGCACAGCACGCCCATCGGGAGAGAATAGGATTGCTGGTCCTTCTCTCCCGAAGCTCTGGTCGAGAACACCTGCATACGGTTACTACGCAGACGTGCCGGACGGGCCACGTTAGCGTTGCTACTATAGAAAGTCATCTACGAGGCGAATAGCCATCACTATACGTGTAGGTTCCCTTATGTACTGGGCTTTCTGGGGCGCCGTTAGGGGCCCTTTTCATACGTTTCTCAAGTTTGCAAAGCCTAGAGACGGGGTAACACCTTAGCCACAAAACCAAAAGTAAGTACCATGCTGAGGGCGCCACCCCCGTCTCCTGCGGGGAAGGCTGGGTGCGACACCAGTCGCTTTGTACCGCTTGGGTGATCCGCCGGTTGAACTTTGCATTGCTCTCGCCCTATCGGACATACCACACGGTGGTGCGTGCGGAGAGGGAAAGCAAAGAAAGCGATGACGCCGGACGGCGCGAAGACGCCTCTCCTGTGGTTTTGACAAAGCGGTACCGAGCCTGGGAGGGAGGAGAATGCGAAAATAGTAGGTTTGCGAGTCCCACTTTACAAAACGTATGTGCATCAAGCATTCTCGAAACTCCCACCCCAATGAATGTGTTTACCACAGCGACCCGGAGAGGAACAAAACCCGCAAACTGGAGACGAGCTGAGGTTATTCTCATCCCCAAAGACAACGGAGGATTCAGGTCCATCTATTTACTGTTTTTATCGATAAAGTGGAAATACTAACGATAGCAGGAGTTCCGCCTTGCTCGATCCTGGGTACCCTGCTCTAGAACCGGACTTTTCATAACGTTCTTTGCCAGGATACCTTCCACAAGGAGTAAAGATGATCGCGCGTGCGGATAACCTAACCATCAAGGTACAGACAAAGACTACAGAAAAACTAAAACTTCACGCCAACAAAGAGCTGGAGTCTACGAGGAGATCGATGTACGGAACTGGATTAGTAATCGCTCTTACTGCTAACTAGAAGGTGAGTCTCATCGGACTATGCCTGGCAGGGCATCAATAAAAGCAGGTCAAGAAGGCCTGGTACTAAGCGGTAGATTGCCGATGTCAGCGGGCGAATCGATCGTGCTCTTCGGGTCTGGTCTAGCTCCAGGTCTTTGTGAAAACGAAGAAAGCACGAGAAATTCTTATGATTACTATTGAACGGTTAGCACAAACGCTGCTCTGGTGCTGACAGGAACGCTTACCTGGGAGGAAGAGGCCAAAAAGTAAAGGACAGGCAAAGACTGTGGGACAACGGCCAACGGGAAAGTAATCGTATGTCATGTGTTCCCACGGCGGGTGCCCGAACAGTATCCACGACAAGTTATCCACAACAAGAGCCAGGAGCTCATTACATCTCTACAGTATGTAGCTCAGTTCCGCGATCGCCTTAGCAGTATTGGCTAATCCGCACCTCACATGGGCTATTTGTATATCGCATTAAACTGAACCCATCCTAGCTATGTCCACGCTTAGTTTTAAGGGGACTAACGAAAAAGCATAAGTCAATACTGCACAAATCGTTTTGTTTTCATTTGGCTTTACAACACTTTTGGACACTGACAAACTTATCCTATCATTGTGGTTGTGTAAGAATAGCCGGTTACTGTATTAGAGGCGTATCTATGCGGTTGAGGGATGGCTCTGCTTGTAGTTACTAACCAAATGAAGTTTATTAACACACACGGAAAAATCGACCACGCGGTCTTGCACTTCTTCAGCGGAACCTGTCGCCCGCCAAAATGCACTGCGTGTTCCCTACGACTTGCCGTTTCGATAACTTGAGAACGTCTCCCCTTTCTTCATGTTATTTCATATTGCAGTGGTCGCAGCGTGGTCCCGCCGGGGACAATCAAAGGGCGTGATTGAATCAACTTGTGGCGCAAACACTCTCAATGTTTAGACCACACACTCATGCTCTCATTATACTTCTTACAGTTGTTATTGTCAATCAATAATGCTATTATCGATATCATCACGGGCGTTGTTGGTTTGCTTAATTGAGTGGCACAGACTAGAAAGATTGGAGACAGCAAAACAGCACATCGCGGGATCTTGCTACATCACACCGATGACCACGGCTTAGGATTCTGATTGGCCTATTGTTATTGCTGATATTAAATGTGGTGGAGGTGATTTTGTCCGCTAATTTCTGGAAGCCTACGGCCTTTATTTCCTCTCACATAACCTAGTACTACAATTCTGTCCAGTTAAAAATATTTTTCACCACAAGCTAAGTAGCTATAATAATGACAACCTCTTAGCTCATGTTTAAGCAATTGGGTTTATTTAATCAAACTTCTTAAGGAGCAGATTGCTTTACAGCTATGGCACTAAAGTAAGCAGCACTTGCATCGACGTGGAAATGTATGTGTGATTTGCTACACATGTATATACATATAACTTGACATTGCGCTTTCTGTTTTGTTAAATACTTTATATATTATTGACTGGAAATTTATTTGGTTTAGTCGATAACATAGTAAGCTTAAGACGCTTGTCGTCTGTTCGTGTCATGCACTCGGGCTCAAGTCTTTATTAACACCTAAAGCAATTTGAGTCAAATGGCAACTGCAAACATTCTAGTTCCAGTTCCTCGTTTTTGCGTTTAGGACATGCTCCGCTTGCAATGAAAAGGTAACACACGTACACAATATATATATATATACTAACATATATAGATATATAAATATAATATAGAGATTATATAGATATATATAGATAATATAGATATAGATATATCTAAAGAGATAAGATATTTTATAATATTATATTATTATAAAGATAAAGATATATATATATATTCTTCTCTCTCTCTCTCTAATATATATATATCCTTCTAATATATCTATTAAATATATCTATATATATAACCCCAGAGGGTCCCATTAAGTCCCTACGCCGCAGCAAACTTGAGTTCGTTTTTTAGTACATCTGACTGAAGCAAGCGTCGTGGACCGCCCGATATACTACATTAGACAACGACACCCCAAACATATTCTCAGCGTGAATTCCAACATGCCGCTAGGTGTCGCTCTGACGTTATTACTTACTACGCTTTCTCGTCTCATCTTTCATGATTTGTAACTCGTTACTTTTTTCTAGTGTTACCTGCATAAGTAAACGATCCACCGTCGTGCCTAAAGTGCGCGCGTAGTAATAATAATGAACGCGACAGCATATTATTAGTCCGACAGTACACAACATAAGTGGGCTTTTTAAGAGATCGGGAGGCCTGGTTCGCCGCGGGTGGGCGCCACCATCGTGAATAAAACGGCGCACTAACTAATCCTAATCCCACTAGACCTTAGTAGATTTTAATGCCTCGTCGCTGAGGAGTTTCTTCCTAGAATGCGTATGCGTTTTCGTATTGGTGTCGCTGTCATTGTCGTCGCGGCTGTGTTTCGTATTGTTATTGTTGTTGTCGTCGTCGTTGTGACCGCTTGAGCAATTCGTACTGCTCTTTTTGGCCGTTTTGCTGCTGTTGCTGATGCCCGTGCTTCTCGTCACCGGTTCGTTGCTGCCGACGCGGACAGTATTCTTGGGCGGTGGGGGTCGAATTAGATCCTGCCAGAGCCACATATCGGGACCGCGCACATTATTATTATTATTATTTAGTCAATGGAATCAATCATTAACGGAGGGAACATGACATTGGGGTCCCTGCAAAGTATGCTTCGTTACGGGTGTCAAATGTACAGACCGGCCATCTCTGGAGCGGCCGAGGTCGCATTGCCCCGTTGCACAATCCAGCGGCATGAGCTGTCTAAGGAAATTGTCCGCTTGCTTATCTCTGCTGGCTAAATTCAGCCGCGTGGACAAGCCCGGCCGGCCAAGGGTCTCGAAGGCAAGTGGGTAAAACCCGCGCGAGTACCCGATGCTCTAATACCTTCCAGCCTTGTGTGCCTCGGCGAGAGCTGAAGCATGCCCGGACCGGGCGGCGCCAGCAATGATCATTGAAGGGGCTACCGTGTCAGTAACTGTCGCGTTCCAAACCAGCATGCAACCGCTTCCAAACGGGGTTAAGATCAGACCGTCAGGCCTCTTCCCGCTCTTCTTGTCAGGTCCAACGGGTCCCAGGACGCACGGTAGACCACTTGATCCTGAAGCGCTGCGGAAGATTTCATTCAAGGCTTGGTGTCTTGCCCGCCTTCCTGCGCTGGCGACACAGGACAGCCTGCCGGACCAAGTCTTTGGAGACACCGGTATGAGCGTAGAAATGGTCTGTTTCTAAACCATGCCCGACTGCGATCCTCATCGACACATCATATAACAGAGCCCCGATCCGGGCACAGGCGTATGGCATGGAGCCATGAGTCCGCCCCTTTGAAGGCGCACTGCTTGTTCCTATCGGCGTCCGTGCTGCATATATATATATATATATATATATATATATATACATATACATATACATATATATAGTGGGAACACGACAGACGCTATGACACATAATCCATTGTCATGTATCCATAACAATGCGCGATATGTTGGCGGGGAGACGAAAACAGATACAACGAGTGCCCCCGTCGAGTCAGACAAGCCCCTAGTATGGGATGAACTTGTGTCGGACTCATTCACACTCTCTATAATCCGACGTAGCGCATTTTGTTGAAGGTGCGAAGCAGAGGAGGCGAATAAAAGGAAACGTCGTAATCAAACATTGGGCACGCGTACAGCTTCATGCGGTTCCCATCGGTGAAAGTAGGACCGGGAAGCCCAATGACAAAGACATAGTTTATTCGTATTTGAGCTGAGTAACGCCGCGGAAAATACGAGATCCTGCGAGTATCTTGTATATATATATATAATTTTCTATGGTAAAACGTGATTACTTGACGGAAGTGCACTCAACAACCCTTTGCTTGTATATATATATATATATATATACTTAGGATACGTACGGAAAGCTTTCGGCAAATCACTCCTCTCGAGTAAAGGTACCCCGCCACGGCATGTCGTGTTTCGCTCACAGCCATAATGTGCAGCCAAAGAATCATCGGACCCTGTAAATAAAACACAATTTGTGTATATCTATTATATACATGGAAACAATTATTTACCTATACTAAAATATGGTGTAATAAAAATAAATTATGAAGGTGAGCATAGGCAATATTGTAAAAAGGAGGAAAGCCTCTTAGTGTGGCGAAGGCCAGCAACATTCTATTCCAAAATGAAACAGATACCTGGACAAGAAGAAGACCTGCCACCAGAGGCTAACATGCTGTGAAAATACATCAACAAAAAACAACTTCTACAATTCAGAAATTCCAAGAGAAAGAGTATACTCACAACTTAAAATTGACAAGCTATAAATAAAGTATACCAGTTGTACGAAATAAATCTAAATATACTTCCACGGTATCAGTCTAATAATTAAGCAAAAGATACGCGCTCTTTCTAAGATAGAGAGAGAGTATCTGTAAAATGTCCTATAAATATTCCTCAAAAATACGTTTGGTGTGAGATGCAAAATGTAGTTGGTGCCACAACAATGACAAGTATTGCAAAAAAATCCAGCTTAAAATTATTTTGATATCACGATAATGACATCGCCTGTAAACTGTCCTGAATCGGGCTTTGTACTCTACGTTGCCGAAGCAATGCAATGGGCATCCTTTGGTTGCAATGAGCTATTTTTAGAATTTTGATGACAATATAAACGCGGACCAACAGTAATACGGTAATAATAATCATCATATGGATAATTTAGCATGCAAATAAAAGACAGAGACGTCTTAGCCAATACAGACCTGAAGCATACAGAGCATCACGAAGATAACAGCGGATACGAGCGTCGTATTACTACTGTGACCTTCGGCGAGGTATGAGGCTACTCCGAAGATCCACTGAAGTCCAAGCAACACGCTCATGCAGACGATGGCTCGCAAATATCGTACTAGCTCTGACTGGTAGCTGCGTATTGACGAGCCGGAAATCGCGTTATCGTCCTTGGTTAGCGCACTCGATCGATTCACCGTGCACAGCCGATACGAAATAACTCCCAGCGACGCCAAGTTAACAATCAGCGCCAACTAGAGACACGCACATCACGTTTAACTTGTTATATATATATATATATATATATATATATATATATATATATATATATATATATAGTAGACCACACATACTAGAACATTATTGTCACAAACACTCGTGTAGAGCCGAGATTCACAGTGGAAGGTTGGATAAATGAGTAAAATTAGTAGTATGGTACTGAAAGACTAGTGAAGTGCGTCGAAGAAACGCTACCTAGGTAGCTGCAGTAATTCTAATAAGTACATTAAGCTTTACAAAGTATTTGCTATGCAGTGTTGGATTCTCAGTTAGTACAACAGTCAATCATTATTCGAAAGACACAACTATAGCAGTAATGCCTTAAAAGTGTCATGGATGCTACTACCATATTTTTAGGCGGTTTCAAGAATGCTTAATGCACATACGTCATACGCATCTAGCGTGATTAGTATGGGACTCATCAACTGACTAAACACGTATTCCTTCTCATCCTCCTCCCCCGGGCTCGGTACTGCTTTCGCATTACTTTCCAAAGCCCGCGGACGTAGACTGACCGACACGGGCCCGAACGCATCGGCCTTTTGTCACGTCTAAGAAGGACATTCAGATGTCTATTAGAAGCTTCTCCAACAGCTCCAGTGTGGGGCTAGACTTTATGAAACCACGGCTGTAATTGATCTTCTTCCTCGCCCTCGGAGGCATCGCTACCAGCCTGATTCTGGTGTCGGCAAAAACTATAGACAATACATAGGGCGGCCTTTCTTTTACCTTTAAAAACTATAGGCAAAACATAGGGCGGTCTTCCTTTTACCTTTCTCCGGCCGCTCATACTTGGCAAAAGTCTAGTCATTCGCCTTTCATAAAAATGACGCATCGGTACGCCCCACCGCGTATTCGTCTGCGTATTTTTGACGCCACTGCTGCTCACCAATTAGAATTCGCAACGCCGGTCGGACCAATATAGCCGCTTAGGCAACCCGTGTGCTTTATTCCAGTGATGCAAATCCCCTGGAGGTTCTTGTAAAGCTTCGCTTTAGAAAAAAATCTAACAGTTTAGTCGCGATCGCCTGATGAAGGCCGTTGCATCTCCCGCCTCTGATCTATCACACTATGTCGCAATTGACATATCGACAACACTTTCACTTGGTCCTGCCTAAGCAGGTTACTTTGTCCGCCACTGGACTGCAGCGGGAAGAGGGATTCCTTCGCACTACCTCTGTTTTGTCTTAGTTTAAGGATATCTGGTAGACTCCTTCAGAAGCCTGCTAAACGTCTGGTTTCTCGACGATGGTCTTTTAATGGAAGCGTTTGCACCGTAACCGAGGACATAAAATTGGAGGTGAATCCGGCCAATTTGAGATATACCTTTTTGGCTCTATTTATGAAGCCTTCCCTAATATACAATCATTTTGACCCCCTGCGAGGCTGCGAGGTGACGGCCAAGGGCAACCTAGATCTACTTGGTCTGCCCGTTTGTCCCAAGAAGCTGTCAGCAGCAATTGAGTGCTGGAGATCAAAGCTGTAACATCCCGCCGTTTGTGTACCTGATCTGGGAGATCATCAGTAACTTTTCTTACTCAAGTTCTGTTCTCGTTCTTAAGACTCAACCACTTTCTTTTGAAGCTGACCTGTTTAATAGAGCTGACGACTTGCAAAGCTCAACGAATCAAGTTTACGCTGTCTACACTCGAGTTCCTGCTAAACCCATGTCTGCCACCCAGCGCACGGCAACAAACGTTAGTATCCGCCTCCAAAGAGGGCCTTGGGGTCCTGGATTTACTAATCCTGACCGTTCCTGTCATTGTCTCACCAATGCTTAACGCAGAGTGTAGGGCGATTTCCTCCTAGCTACAGCGAAAGTCGGCAAGTTTAGAAATCACCTAGCCCATTTTCAGAACATTTCTGAGACCCGGTGCGTAGGTAGGCTTAACAACGTACTATTCCAACGTGACTGAAGTGCCCCTTTGTGCGACGAGGTGCAACGACGTCTCTTACACGAAGCCCTCAACGACAAGACACACACAGCTTATCTCCACGCCGTGCCCTTTACGATAAGCAATGAAATGGACTAAACGTATACGCCGAACCAATGATGATATGTAGGTATACATTCTAGTACATATACATTTAGATGTATTCACGAGGGATACATACATGGTACAGATCTTGTATATATGTATACAGGGCCTGCCAGAATTTGCCCAGCAAACTTTGAGGTTTAGTACAACTTGGCAAAAATATTTTCTTTCCAATGGCACAAGGGGCGAAAATGTCTTCTGAAAAAAAATTGAGTGTAAACGCCAACGGATGCAAACTTTTCTTTCAAACACGCAGGTATGTCGATAGGATGACTGTGACTCTCGCAATCGCAGATTTAGGCAAGATGTGCCAGGAATAAAAAGTTCGATGCAACCATTTATGGTAATTTCGCTCTTCCTTTAAAAAATACATTTCTTTTCCCTCGTTCCGTTGGAAAAACAACTTCAGCACTCTTTGTTAGACTGGCATTGAAAAGTGACCGAGGCCTCGGCTGAGGGTAGCGCAGTTAGATGTGTACCTTACCAGGGAGCTTTGGGATGGAATGGCATGCACTAGCCGGCACGTGTACACAAGGTACATTGTACATGGCTATCATCACTTGGTGTATTCGACTCAAGGATTTCATCAAGTTGGCGATCAATGTCGTTGCCGATTCTGCTCGCAGATATGCGCTAAATACCACGCAGCGAGCTGCCAGTCGTATCGACGTAATAATAATAATAATAATAATATAATAATAATAATAATAATAAATATTAAAAAGTCGCAATAAAGCTGCATTTTAAAACGCTTGAGTTTTTAGTAAATAAAAACGGTTGAACGAGGTAAGTCAAACAACAAGGCAGAAACTCTCACTCGACAAAATCTATGTAATATGCCTTGTAGATACATGTAATAAATGTTCCCACTCATTGAGATAGATCGCATACCAGAAGGGGTCCCAAAAACGAAGTCCAGTACGCGGCGCTCTCTCTTGTGACGAAGCATATCTGAGCGTCCCTCCGGTAGGCGCTGGAGCCGGACACGGCCACCAGTAAGATAGGAGGGATCAGCGGCATGGTGTAGCCCGTGATGACGTATCGTCGCTCGTAACCCATTGGACGGTTGAACGCGTTCAGCATTATGTACCCAACATGGACGCCCTCAAGGGTCATCCACGAGATGACCGTCAGAAACACATAGTGCACGAACAAGCCCTCGGCCCAATAGCAGTCGTTTGTCATCTGCCAGACGAAAACAGGTTACAAACAGCCACGACGTCATTATTGTCGGGATAGTGTCGAGACCAGTGAAAAACATAGGTTGTTACTCGTTTCTCCGTCAAAAATGGCAAGCTCTGTGCCAATTCTACCCCTTACATCATTTATCCCCCACACAAACACAGTGTAATTAGTGTAAACTCAGAAAAGTTTGTCAGAAAAGTATGTGTAAATGAATGTGCGTACATTTTTGGTTTGACACGATGAGAACACATCGTGCCTAACATATGGGATCGTGATCAGAGCGCGGCATCTCAACTCCAGGTACAAGACGTACACATCGACGTATAAGGAGGGTCTATTGCATACACAAGTCGACAGATTCTGCGTTTTACACGATTGAAATGAGCCATATGGCCCTTTTACTCCACTTCTGAGACAATAAGATTATTTTTTTTAAAACATACTGTTACAGTTAGAACTTGGTAAGGGAACCGTCGCAAACAGTACAACCGAGGCCTACATCGTCCACACACAACAACTCACTACCTAATATGAGCGTGACAAAAATTATACATGGAAGGAGCACCCTCTTACGTGTCGCTGTGCCAGCCGACCGAGATACTGAACAGTTATAGTGTTTATGATAGACTGGGAGTTGCACTGATCGTGTGTTACGTGACATGCCGCGCATGCAAGAGCATGCACCGGTAACACAAAACGTATGAATGACTGCGATTAGTCTACTACTAGTTGTGAAGGGTTTACGAACCAGATTACGGTAGCTGGTTGCTAGACTAGAGTTGAGCACGGCATAAAGTGCGAATGACCAGCTGGCAGAAGAGAAGCGACACGCATAGATTCAGGTGGATCGTCGTCCGTAGCGAGCGAAGTGGCCTACATTTTTAGGAAGGAGAGTAGAGTGAATGCGATGATACTGATATGTTGTATATACGTATATACGGACATACGAAATAAATAGCAGCAATTGGCGGAACAAACCTACATGTTAGCTTTGTAATAATAATAATAATAATAATAATAATAGCTTTCTAAGTTCTGCTGGAGCAAAGCAGAAATCAGAAAAACACGTCATCATTCAAATCCCAAATAAAGGCATTCACGATTTGATCATTTTAATTGCAACAAAGTGGCAAACGGACAACTAGCATTGTTTGAGTGAAGATACTACCAGCTTAACGACTGTAGTACCAAGTAACTTATGACCCCGCTGGTGTAAAGAAAACGGAACCATCATCTTTCTGTCGAGTGTGGAGTCTGTACTGAATGCCTACTTTTTGGACCGTAATACGCAGTTGGTTCAGTTAAGGGGGACCCTCACGGATACTATGCTGCGTTACTTCTGAATTATAATTCTTAAAGTCTAAGTGTATTAATTCTGATTTCTAATTAGATAAGAGACTGTACGAGCACTACAGTCAGGTAGGTAAGCACTACACAATTGTTTTGTTATGATGTTACAGAATGTAAAGAATATATATTACATTGGTCTCTACAATACAGTGTGCAAAATACCAATGTTTGAAAATGGGTAAAAAATCCGCATTTTTCTCGACCATCGGAACACAAAAGCTTTATCCTGTACAAACCTCGTGGGTAAATATTTTAATCATGAATCATAAACACTGATTGCAGTGGACAGCATAAACTTCTACGGAGTTTGTTAAATGTGTTTCCCGGAGTATACGTACACAAAGGAGCAACGGCCTTTGAAATATGGAAAGTGTATATGAGTTCAACGACTCGTGGAGATGTATACCTTTAACCCTTAAATTATGTTTTCTCTTTAATAATTATGACAGTCACTAATTATCACTACCATCATGAAATCATATAGTGCACATAATTTGCAGCTGTCAGGTTAGGCAATGCACGTACCGTATGAACCCGAAGACAAAAATGCATATAACCAACGATCCCACGCTGGGCAGAATCACTGAAATCCAACCAATATATACAGGGTATTACAGGAATATTTGATCAACGATATATGGAATTGTAGAGCTCGTTAAGGCAAATATTTTTTTCAATGGAACATGGTCTCTAAGAGGCCCTGTTTCGGAATGAGAGTTAAATTACTACAATTTGTGACATTGGTGTTTTTGCCCGACATAGGAGCATAGAATGTGCTGTTGCGAGACAATCAGTCCTCCTATACAGAAACTAAACACACCGCCGTGTTCGTGAGAAAATTCTGCTCCTTCGAAGAGGTCAGAAGATACTACGTGGTCGCTAAGAAGAGAATTCGCCAAAATGAAGTTATTTTATTAACCTTTACGCCCAATACCTCAAAATCATTACCTTACGACCACTCACAGCGCTCTAAACTAACATATTCAAATTGCGGCAAATGCGCATTTCATGACGATCATTTTGGTATCAAACGTATGGCAATGCGAGCTGTGGTTGCGGATTAATTATTTTACATGCACTTAATCTGGACATCCCACCAAAAAATCGTAATTACTCCGCAATCACAGCTCGCATTAACATAGATTTGGTACCAACGTGATCGTCATGAAATGCGCATTTGCCTGAATATGTTAGTTTAGAGCGCTGTAAGTGGTCGTAAGGTAATGATTTTGAGGTATTGGGCGTGAAGGTTAATAAAATAACTTCATTTTGGCGAATTCTCTTCTAAGCGACCATGTAGCATCTTCTGACCGGCCTTATGAAATCTTCGAAAGAGGCAGAATTTTCTCACGAACACGGTGGTGTGTTTAGTTTCTGTATAGGAGGACTGGTTGTCTCGCAACAGCACATTCTATGCTCCTATGTCGGGCAAAAACACCAATGTCACAAATTGTAGTAATTTAACTCTCATTCCAAGACAGGGCCTCTTAGAGACCATGTTCCATTGGAAAAAATATTTGACTTGACGAGCTCTACAATTCCATATATCGTTGATCAAATATTCCTGTAATACCCTGTATATATATATATATATATATATATATATATATATATATATATTTATATAGCTTTAAATACTTGCAATGGTGTCTTTGGTGTTTACACCAGTATATTGTATGTGTTTAGCTATGAGGCCAAAGTTATGTCAACAGAGTTCAAACCTAAAATTAGATAGGCCTTCAACGAAACGTGCGTGTGGTAACCGCAACAGACATAAATAAAAATTATGTTGTTATTTTCACCTCGTAGGACTAGACGCACATTTTTAGAATAGAAATCTATTTGCTCAAATTGCGTCAGATTTTGGTCGTTGCTACACAATATATATACACATAATGATATACATATTTAATTCAGTTATATATATATATATATATATATCACTAAGTAGGGTAGCTAGGCCACTAACAAAGGTAGGTGAAGATATCGGGGATGCGCGAAAGCTCAGGCGAAGCGTCTTCGGGCAGAAAAATCGAGGCGAACGACGTGGTATGGTTACAGCGACACAATATTCGATCGTAGGTCGTCTCGACGAGCTTGCATCCGCGAGTGCTCAAAGTCCTGCTCACAAACAAATGAATCCCATCGCAATTTTTAGCCGTATTAAGCTGCAATTCGATAAATCATAAACACATTGGATATAATTTGCTTTTTTTGCAAATTCATATATATGCCGGTGATTTCACATCGTATTTCGTCTTTGTATGCGACGCCCAATTCCACCTGAAAAGCCAACGCGAGTTTGCAAACGTTTTCAAGGCCGCAGAAGCGAACTGGATCTGAGCGGAGGTACACTTATGAACTCTCAAGAATGAATCTCGACCTACAACACATTTCTCTGCGCATTTATGTCACTGCGCGGCTTGTAAGTAATAAAATAAACAACGGATCGCTACTCGTTTAGTGACTAGATGGTTAAATTATAATGACATGAAAATTACGCCTGATAACAAAGTTCGTTGTGGTGAAGCTACTGTGCGTAAGACGCCGACTCGGACAAATACCGTTCTCTTAAAAAGACGTGTCGACTTTTGCGGGCGCAGAATTATGTTTCAGTAAGCCTTACACAATCGTGGCATTATTGGTAGCAGAGGCTATATGACGGCTATGGCCTCTCCTATCCTTGTCAGATCGGCTGAAATATGCAGTAGGATTTCTTCTGTCCCAGGGCCTGTTGTATACAATGCTGTGGTCAATACGCCGCTGCTGCAACTGCTTCTTCAACATAAACTCGCCGATTCGCTCATCGTGCTACATGTCTATGGTTTGCTGCCACAACAGAAAAGCAGCTAATCATATAAATATGTAAATCGACGTAGATATTTACACACACATTTGCGTGTAAAGCTCTCATATTGAACACAGGTTTTCGAATTCGATTTTTTTGGCGCAAACGAGCTGCATTAAATATATAGTTATTAACCGCACATAGGCATTAGCCTTACGAAATAATAAAGTTATGGTAATCGTACATATTTCGGGCTTTCTTGTTGTTGTCGTTGTTGTTGTCACTAATGATGCCTATTTACCTTAGTCGCGTGTATCTAAGCAAACGCGGCTCAAGCAGAACCTCATTAATGTGCATCTTGATTACTCATTGGGTGCCGTCAGCGCTCCTATTATAGACGCTAGTGTAGCATAGTACCTCATTTAGGATGACTATGCGCGTCTATACAGCGGTTCATACCTTTGATCGGTGTCGTAGAAGACGCACTGAAACGTGCCGTAGTCCTGTGTGCCGTTAAACGTTCTCGCAAAGCTGAGATCAATGTTGACGCCCTCGCTTTGGTTGACCTTCATACCGTCGTTCACAACAAAAAACTCGACAAGTCCGGAGGCAAACTGCACGGGCGCTGCTGTGTCATCTTTGCGATCCTTTATTCTGGTCTCGTTAAAGATCCGCTCGAGGTCATTATCCACAAACTCGAGATGCGTCAAGACGGTGTCGACTTCACCTGGCCGAGCAGAAAACAAACCACCATTCTTCATTATCGGTTATTTGCGCCTACTACGGAAATAATTCGACCACTATTTTCTGTTGCGATGCCTTTCCTTTGGTATATATTTATATATATATCGAACAAGAAAATACTTATATATATTTTTTTTCTTGTTTGATTCATCAAAAGTGAACGTGTTGTCGATTTGATTTTGTCGCGTTTAACAACTTTGAGTGTCTCGTCCACAGTGATGACGTCTACAGTGATTGCATCTACAGCTGAGTGTTGAGTGCTATGCATCCTAGGCCCCGAAACATGCCCAAAAGATGTAATCTCGGCTAGTGCGCAAAGCCATTTGTTTCCGTTTTGATAACAAACTTCCAGATCACTTTTTTTTAAACATATTTCCGTGTATGCTAGATGCTAAAGCGCTGGCAGCAGACGGCATCGCCTAGGTGGTGATATAGGTCGAGCCCGGTGGCGTGGTGGGCATGCGTCTGCGCCTTGCGACCGGAGGAGACACATAGGTGCGCGGGTTCGAGCCCCACTGTTGCTCCCACATTTGTATTTATGGGGTTCCATCTATGAAGCAATGCAAAAAGCAGTCCCATGGACGTTAAATCTTGGCTGAGAGTCAGCGCCGAAGGGTTTAAAAAAAGTGGTGATATAGGCGCCGGCTTGAATCCTTCGATTATATACACGCTCGTGAGAGTGCACATCTGAGAGCACCACTGCGTTTATTTACTCGGTGACTGCGAGAACACCCAGACGCTGCGATGCCGCCCGGCAGCACCAGAGGTTCTTCACCTCCACCTGGCCTGGGCATAGCTTGCCTGCGGCGGCGCGCGTCTTCGGCGTCTGTGTCCGACAAACATCTGGATCGACGGGAACTATTGAGAATGGCAAATGCCTTCCAACGATGGATATTGATGTGCCATGTGAAACGAGTTCGGCACACCAAACAAGCATTAGCGCCAAGCGGAAGAAGCCAACCCCACAAAAGCCAGAGAAGCCGCGTCCTGAATGTAGGAAACGCAAGTCGAGGGGGGGGGGGACAGATCTGATCTGCTGGGTTTGTATAGAGCCCTAGTGGTGGCTAGCAAGCCCCTCCTGCAGTTATTACCAGTGTTGGAGAGCCTCAAGCGACTAATGCAATCATGATGGAGCATGATCCCAACAATATAGCCAGTAGCAAATCGACAAGGTTGATGGCACACCCACGGCGAATAACGTGTCTACTATATACAGGCAATATACAAGAAGAAGACTCACGAGGCATATGGCCGCCAAACATCCATCGGCCTCTCCTAGCTTATCTACCCCTTTGCCCACATTGCTCGGCAGCAACTCATAGCAGTTCGCCCGCATCACTGAAGACATCCAATCTGTAGCGAGGAGATCAAGACTGTTAACCCCAAACTCCTTTATGTCCTCCAAATCTATAAGGAGACAGGTAGCGCAGGCCTTAGAAAATGTCTTTTTGGGGGTCGCAGCCAATAACCACGACAACGCGTGGTGTGCGTTCTTGTTCTTCGTGCCAGCGATTCTCCGTCTCCAATTCGAAAATTGCGCCTATCCGAGGCCGTACGCCAGGTCGCCTCGAAAAAAACGTGGTTTTATCTAACTAAGGGTGGCTTTTAGACGCCGTCAGGCTAATCGGAATGTTGGACGTCGCAGCACAGATTATCTAACAGCCCTTTGCAGTAAACATGCTTCGGCCCACCAGGCCTACACGAGCCAGACAGCCTTCCTAGGCCCTCCGCTATGCCGCATTACGCATTCAAGTTTTGCCCGAAGTTCTGCCAGGGGCCTTCACTTTATCCAGCTCTAATGGTGATTGATTTACTACCCCTGACTCGGGGAGACTCAGCGGGTTGGCTGGCAGGCGCACTGGCCAAAGTGGTCGACTAACTTCTTTGGGGCGCCTCTTCATCTCAGCTGCAGCCTATATGCTTGGAGCGAGGCTTTTTGTCTTACGGAAGAAAGACGGGTAAGTGGAGTTAATTGCTTGCTTCTCTAGCTTACGCAGGCTAGACGCAAAGATGGCCTGGCGCAACCCAACCAGGAATAGAATTCGCAAGGCGACTCGTCCCCGCCAGCTTAGCTTCGGCCCACCAGCTGGAGCGAGTTGACTTAAAATACCCTGGAGTCTTTTCTTAATTTTTAAAAAGACTTGGTGTGCATCATGCATTTTACCATAAAACAATTCGAAAAACACTATATTCATTGTTGCCGCGGTGTTCAAGCAGATCTTTGAATAGTTTGAGGGCTTGCACCTCCCACGCCGCAGTTCCGAACGCCAATGGATATAAACTAGTTCGTATAATCAACGGCAGAGTATTTTCTGCATTTGTTAGCTTCTGCTAGCCTGGAGGCATGACGTGTTCAGTCTGCACCTGCATTGACCATCAGAGGGACTAATAAGTCGTTTACAGTTGCATCTCAAACAAGCACGCGGCTAGGCTCATAGGGAGTCAGAAGTAAGCCTGTCAAGCCTTTTTCTATCTCCCGGGGGATCCAGTAGATACGGAAAGCCGGCAGATCTCAATGCGCGACAAAAACAGGTTGCAACCGTTAAAAAAAGTGTGTTAACATCGTGGCTAAAAAGCAAGCTTAAAGAAGAAACAGGCCGCAGTAGGCCCCTAATTGGGTTAGTCCTCCTGTGGCGAAGTGGCATATGTCTTTTTGACTGCCTTTTAATGCCATCTGGCAATAAGGATACAGTTGGCGGGTCTAGGTCCACCGTATCTACTACGCGGCACCTCAGAAAAAAAATCCGTTAAATCTAATGGCGGCTGATGGGCTTTGACGCACGCTTTACATTTGACAAGGTTCAGAGTCAGGCCGCTAATTAAAGTCCATGACCTTCCAGGTATCGTTAGGTATGGTCGGGAGGTCTTTGCGCAAAACGCCGTCATCAGGACGCATCATCCAAATAACAAAGCATTACGAGGTGGGCTGCAGTAAATCCACAAATTCCTTGATGCACAAAGAAAAAAATGGTGGATCCAAGGAATCATCCTGTTGAAGACATGTCTGCGATAGCATGGCGTTATTAGGCATGCTTAGCTATAGGTCAGATTCGTTCGGTTAAATGCCCAAGACTTGACGGTTCGAAGAAAACGGTCTTTCAGAATGCTATTGAAGGCGTCTCGGAAGTCCAATCGGTCAAGACTTGCTAAAATAGAATCCCAACTATCGTGGCTGCCCATTTTGGCCGCCAATCGGCGAACGACCGAGAAGCAGGCAATCAGACGTAATAAGCCGTCTTTATTTGTAGTGTAAACAGTCTCTCTCCAATATGAGTGGTAAAATACAAGATGGGGACGAGCCCCATCTAAGCACATCAACCACTTTGGTATTGGCGTCAGCTAGTCGTCCGGTCCTGCTGCCCAGTGCACCAGCACCAGGTCCTGCAACAAACGGGGCCCTATAAAGTCCAGACCGGCAGCTGAACTTCTGCTGAAGGCTTTCATAGCATTCCGTATCTCGTCACGCGGGGTTAGAGAAAGCAGTGTGACCGCCGGGGCGTAGGCATAGAGAGATCCAGAGGACCATTTGGATACTTGGACCGGAGAACTTCCGTATTTTTTTGGCTGGCGCTAGCATACCATGGGAGCTCACCAATGTAGCAGCACGGAAGATATTGCCTTCCGACAGTTTGATCCTCTCTCATCTAAGAAAGTACTTGTCCAGAAGAACATTGATTTCTCGTGCGTCAGATCCCTGAGCCTCGACCCCGTTGAGAGTTCGCGTAGCTTCTTTCTGACCAGGTTAGACAGGGACTGAGCGTACTTCCTTGCCCGAGGAGGCCGCACCATGGTCAGAGCGCTGGACAACAGAGAGTAGTGTGGGGTTGTTATCTTTAGCGACGTTTAAAAAATTTTGATAAGCTCCTAAGCTCAATAAACCGGCATAGATTCGGGAAATGCGTAACGGTTTGGCATAGCGCATGTTTGCCTAAATACCGATTAGTAGAGTGTTAACATCAATTTTTTTGTCGGAGTTTGGTGGGATGTGGACGACCCGTTGGCGGTATCGTGCCTGGCCAATATCGTCTGGTAAGACCCCTCCTCATAAAGACACGTTTACATGCAGGACATGTAGCCGTGTTGGAATCACTCAAAACTAGAGAAGCATGTGCGGCCTCATTTTCGTTTGAGTTATCGTTATCTGATATTATGATGGAAACGCTTTGAGCTGTTCTGCAAGTGGAAGGAGGGCCAAGAGAGATTTCAGGGCCTCCACAATCGTCTTCAAAGTTTCTGCCAAATCAGGACGGATGCCCCCAAGCATCCAAGCGACGTCCGTTAAGGCGCTTTTAACCTCTCCGCGCTACGTGCTATTACGGATGTTTCTCTTCGTGGTAAATTTAGAAGCGCACCGCGGCCGAGCTTGAAGACTCCTGCATGTGTTAATTCGCTTCTGTTAGGGCTTTGATAAAAATCGCGGATTAGGAAGGAGCAGCTGTGGAGAGGCGCGTTCTTGCGTGTCAGGTATGATCGGGCTCCGGAACGACGGAATGAGTTTTGTATCTCAAGGAGACAGACACAGGCGGTTGGCGGTCAAAATTCAGGATAATCTTGTTAAGTGGGATCTTACTAGCGTGACCTGAGCGGAGTAAGCGTCGAGTGTGAACCACTCCACTACCTGCTAGTCCTTCGCGTACTTCGTCGTCTGTAAATGCGACATCAACGCTTTGAATTCTCGCCGTGAAAAAAATTAGGGCCGGACAGGTCACCGTGACTGATATCGACCCTATCGCAGAAACCTGTGCAAGTTTTCTGACCATCTTCTGCGTTGACCCATACGACTATAACGGGTTACTGCTTGATATCTTTCAATCCGGGCAGTTGGAATGAATAACCGGACTTCAGCAATGTGTCGCACTCTGTAGCTGAACCCTTCTTTTGCTTACACACTAGTTATGTATCCGCGTCTACAATTTCCAACGTTCGGGCACTTGTACACTTCTTTGTTTTGTGTTAAAGTTTGTTGGGAGGTTTCGGAAATGCTGAATGCAAAAACGTCACGAGCAGCTAACGTGATTAGTGTGGGACTCACAAACCAACTAAACCGTACTTCCCCCATCCCCAGGCTCGGTATTGCTTTGGCATCACTTAGGTACCACAGGAAAGGCGTCTCTGCGCCGTCAGCGTTTCCTCTACGCTACCCCATCCTCCCACACCACCATGTGGTTAGTCCAGATGGATGAGAGCAATTTATCTTAAGGCTCGACGCCTGGAACTCGCTGACGCTAGCACCAGGCTATGACGACTGCACACATCTCTTCCAATCCTAAACCGTAGCGACCCCCAGCCCCAGGTTGGTCATTAACTTGTGGCTAGCGATGACGTTGGCAAGTCGAACACAGCTGTCAGAGAGCTCGGAAGAGGTCAGGACTTTGAGGCGTAACCAGAGAGCCTCCACGCGTATGCTATGCACCGTCGGAATACTTATTTTAGAAGCTCTGAATGATGTAATTATCACTACCGTAGTAGTTGATTTTACGGGAGCCAACAGGAAACATGACAGAACTCCACCGCATCGAAAGGCGAGGAAAGACAACAACCTAACGAGTTACATGACTTTCTAGAATGTATATATATATATATATATATATATATATATATATATACAGGGTGGAAGCTAAAAACCCGTCAGACTTTGGCGGGCTGCTTATAATTTATAAACTGCTTATTAACGTATACGATGCGCGTTTATCTGGTATTCAACAAGAGCTGGCTTCGAGTAGAACGTAACCTACCTGCCATGGTCGGGAGCTAAGTAATTCTAGCAGAACCAGGTCCTACATAGCAGAGCGCAAGATTTGCCATAAGGTGCGTTCTGCGAGAACTCCAGCACTAAGTGAGGTAGTGCAAAACTGCATTTTGAACTATTATCATACCTCAAAGCGTGCCTTGAGCTCAGCTTCCAAATCGTGTCATGGCGAACGATTCGTTGACTTGTCCACAATAATCTTAGGTGTCATTCTTATACTATAAACGGCAAACATATTTGTTCTTTGAGGTCAATCATACGAACCGACATGCTCGATGTCGAGTGACTCTGAGTTTCCTCAGGCACGAAGCAGCAGGCCGCATTTGATTCTTTACTGACGAGGAAATATTCACCGTCAACGTAAAAATCGATACGGTTTTTCCAATATCCCTATTGTGGGGAAGATGTTCAGAAGACTCCATTGTGGGGCAGAGCAAATTTCCAGTTTATGTGAGGTATTAAGTGTAGTGTCTAGTTAAGAAGATGCGATAGCACCATATTCTCTCGCAAAAAGTAAACATTGACATAAGAAGTTAATTTGCATCGTTGGAAGACGGTAGGGAAAACGTGGATACATTACAAGCCCAACAATTGGCAAAGTTCCGGGATAAGCACTTCTGGTCGCTTAGCAGACCAGATGTTAATCTTCTGTATAACGATGTATGAAGCGTTGCTGAGCGACAGTCAAACAAAACTCAATATAATAACACAGACTCTATCACTGCCTCAAGTCAGCAAGTACTTGCAAATTTTGATAGGCAGATTTTGCATCGAATTAAAGTAGTGATTAAAGCAGACGGCGGTTACATTGAATAAATAAGCCGATGTACATTCGCCCATTTGCACGTGTCGGCAATATCTGTTATTACTTAATTAGTTGCCCTATATATATATACAAAATTGGGTGCCTGAATAATCAGCAGGCGTCTTTCGAAAGTTGTCATGTTCAGCTATGCCATCTTCGCGATAGTGGCAAGCAGAACAGGGTAGAACGAAGCAAAAAGAAGAAAAAGCTCGCGAGTGAGAGTGACGGATCGACCAGCAACAGCCCAGAGAAGCAGGATGGACGCCTGCCTGGGGCCGAGGCAGAGCGATCTATCCCAAATAGACAAGCGACCATAAGTGTGCTGCCCATTAAAGCTCGTTTATTTGGAGGGCTTCAGTTAAACAATGTCGGCAAAATTGCTACGTGGTTAGCTGACCGGAAGACATACCGAAGTGTGTGTTATTTTGAAACTTAAAGTTTCCCGGCCGGACTCTGTCTTCTGCGTGGCCTTTGGTGATAATTAATTTAGTAGTTTGACGGAAACTTTCATGCGGAAGGATCTGCATTTCAGTGAGATGCGGGGTTTTCTTCTACTAGCGAGTCTTCCAGACGGAGGGCGGGGAAGACCAGTAGGTAGACGTTCAATCTATTTACGAGCAGAGTCTACCCGAATGCAATGTGTGTCTTGAGGTGAGTGTTGTATGACACTCACCTCATGTAGCTTCAACCTCGCATTGTTCTACCTGCCACCTCATTACGATGATGTTGACGTTGCCGATGCAATTAGTGCTGGTCCAGCGGGGCTAAGCTTCCAGCAACCCACTCTGGTCGGCGGCGACTTCACGTTTTATTGTCCTTCTGCTCGATGCAAACGCCCCCGCGCCTAACTCAGTTTTTGAGCAACCGCTCACTCTGGAGCAGCACCATATGAATTTGCTTTTTACGGTGGAAGAAGTTGTGCAGATCTTGCGCGGGTTATCCAAGAAAAAGAGTAGTGGTCCTGATGGGATCTATTACGAACATTGGGCTGAGTCGTCCGATGTTTTAGCAGGGGAGCTGTGTAAGCTGTTTAATCAGATACTCAGCGGGGGATACATACCCCAGGTTTGGCACGAGGCCAGGCTTACTATGCTATTCAAGTGCAAAAACGGTGACAACGTAGACGATCCAAATCTGTACCGGGGTATCGCGTCGGAACGCACTCTCAAGAAAATCTTTGCTAAGTTGATTATTTCGAGGGCGCTTCCAACTGTGGAGAAGGCTACCTCCGGAGCAATTCGAATTCAGAAACAGGTCGAGGTACACAGGACGCAGTCCATGTACTCCAGTCGGAAGTTAAAAGGGTGTTAGCTGTGCCCGGGGGTCACTTGTACGCCGTTTTTATTGATTGTGTCAACTCCTTCGACAAAGCTCCCCGTCACCTACTATTCGATTCATTTCGACATGCTGGGGTGGGTGGTTCTTTTCTACAAGTGCTCTTCAGCTTCTTTGCTGAAGACCGCCTTGAAGTAAACGTAAGGGACGAGGAAACGTTGCAGCTAAGTCAAAACGTAGGCCAACTGCTAGAGTTTGTCAACTCGTTTCCCGTATTTGGGTCTGAGACTACACTATACGGCAACGACCTTTACCCAGCACATCCGGCGACAGGTGTCGGGCAGATAATGCCTCTATTCACACAGGAGGCGAGAGACCCTTGACGACTGTCTTTGAGTGCGACCGTGCGTCTTTTTGAGATCTTAAGATTGTGCCAATGTTGAGCTACAGCCTTGGCAGGATCTGGGATCATCTTTCAGCGGCAAATTTTGCGCAGCTAGAGAGATGTTTCACAGTATATATGAAGCGGGTTCTTTGCTTACCGCGGACGGCAAGAAGCCGCTTCGTGTACCTGCTAGCGGGTTGCGGGCCGGCAGTGGAAACAATCAGAGTCAGGCTTAGGTCACCTATTACAGGACCACTTCAGCACTGTTTGTTAGAGTGGCAGGAAAAAGTGACTGAGGTCTCGGCAGAGATAGCGCAGTTGGATGTGTACCTCGCCAGGGAGCTTTGGCATGGAATGGCATGCACTAGCCGGCACGTGTACACAAGCTACATTGTGCATGGCTATCATCACTTGGTATGTTCGACCCAAGGATCTCACAAAGTTAGCGATCAATGTCGTTGCCAGTTCTGCTCGCAGGTATGCGCTAAATATCACGTGACGAGCTGCCAGACGCATCGGCGGTCTTTGCACTTTTTCGCCCGGTGGGACGGTCGCTAAAGTGTTCAAATTGTATATAATGAGCTGTATTGTGATGATGTAACATCTTGAAATGCAAGAATATTGCGAACTAAATAATATGTATAAAACAGGGTAGAACTGCCAAATATAAGTAGTGCGCTGCTCAACGGAAAGAAGAACGCGTATCGATTGTGAAATATTATGAAAAAGGCATTTTGTGCGAGCATGCTAGCGAGCTTTTGTGAAATATACTGTCGAAACAGCCGAGCGTGTGAGAACGCTATTTCTAAACATGTACACAATTTTGCTCACGTTCAGTACGCGTTGTGCCAAGCCGTGGAAACGCTCGTTCGGATAAAAACATTGCTGCCGTATTCGACAGTGTGGAACTGATACACACTTGGACTGTACACACTGACTTATTGACTTAGTCTATTGAACGTAGGCTAGCCGAGTACGTAAGAAAGAACAACAAAAACACGATGGCCTACGGTCACCTGTAGTATGTCATTACACCCTCTGTGAAGCTGCACGGTGCTCTGCTGCTCTCAGCTGTATTTATTGTCTTTCATAGGTTGTGCTCGAATGCGGTAGATCCGTCTCGGTCCAAGTAGACTTCTCTATCGGATCTTCGAGACATTTCTCATACCTACTCGCATCTAACCTCCCCGCTGCACGTTCGCTCATGGCGAACATGGCGCCTAGCCTCGACAATCGTGTGTCTACCTGACCGTGCTCAGACACAACAGAAGCAATGCCTGAAAACATCGTTTCGGCGACGCGCCCAATAACTGGATCGTTTGCGCACCTCAATCTGAAGTATTTTGAGGTCGGATCTAGCACTGTAGCCATGAGCGCAAACTGGGCTTCTGCTGACATGAGGCTTACAGCTGGCGAGACAGTTGGAGCTTTGAGGATGACGTGTATTGAACGGATAACCTTTCCTAACGAAGTAATTTACTGACTTTCAAGAATAGAATAAAAAACATCGTTTTTTTCTATCTACATATTATCGCTGGAACCTGGCGTTTCCAATAAAATGTATCACGTTGCAGGAAAACACCTTTATTTAGTCAAAAAGAATGAAATGAGGCTGGAAGCCATTGAAGCCCTATGGCGTGGTGCATTTGCGTGCGCCTCGCGACCGGAGAACCTACATAGGTGCACGGGTTCAAGTCCCACCGTTGCAATTTGCGCCGGTGCAATAAGTCCACGGGTTCAAGCCCCACCGTTGCAGATTTGTATTTACGAGGTCCATCCCGTGGACGTAAAACGTTGGCTAAGGGTCAGCCCAAAAAGAGTGGGCTATTGAAACCCGCAAGGCCGCCTTGTTGTGCGATCCTCTGGCGTTTTACGTCAGGCGAACATATTCTTGATTACTTCATGTCTTGCAATATATTTTAGTAAGAGCCTCATTTGGCGTCTACAATTGTTCACTGTCACGCCAAAGAGGCGGTTAGTTAAATTGACGCTCACAAGCTGCAATAGTGCCCGCGCATTGCTGTTCTTAAATTAAGTTTACAGCTAAAGAAGCTCTACAGCGTTTGTCTAAATATGATATTTTCTGCAAAGTCTTTTTAAGATTCTTCTCTGAGCGCCCTCGATCATACCTATGTGTTTCTGCGCTCCAGACAAGTGAGCAATATAAAAATCTAAATAACACAATTGCTTTATAACAGCAAATATACGCATTTGGGTCTTTGATGATATAACGACAGAATAGCACGTTTATAGGTAAAGATTTAGATTCGATTAGATCTCTAAATCGTGTAAAAACCATAAATTCCGTTGACATTAAAATACCTTGGTGTTTTAATGTCAACGGAATGCAACATTCTCGGAACAGGGTCTCGTGCAACATTTGTGGTGGGCATTGCTGGCTTGTTGAGTTGATGGTCCAAACCAAAGAAGTTATATTTCAAAACGAGGCATTTCACAACAGAAAATTAGACTTTTCCTGTGAGATGTTTAAAGACTAAATTGTACGCTAATAACTCCACGTCGGTTGGGTGCCTCGTATGCAGCTTGTCAAAACGAAAAAGTCATCACCTCGTTGATATTGTTTTCAATAAAAAAATAATTTTATATTTGTATTAAAATAAAAACAGGATATTTAAAGATTTGAAAATATCTTAAACACGGTTGTTTAAAATATCAGGCTATTACTAATTATATATATATATATATACAGACATATATATAAATAGATATCGAGATATAGATATAGTATATATATATATAGAGTAATATCATACATATAGATATAATAAGATATATATAAATAATATATATATATATATATATATATATATATATATAATATATATACATACATATCTCTATATCTATATATTAAATATATATAGTCACATTGACAAACAGTTCGCAAACATCGCGGTCTTAAAAAATCTATTTTTGAACTTACGCTAAAAGTCCATACAACACCCACGAGAATTTCATTCAATTCAATTCAATCCAAATGCACCTTTAGTTTGTCAAAGGAGTGACAAAAATTTACATTTTACAAACCGTTACCTAGATACATACAATCGTATGTATCTACATACAATAGAATGTCTACTTTACAAGGATCATTTTGTCACCGATGGTAATATGGTGATTCGTGAAATGTTTACCGTAAGCCGTTTCCTCCTGACCTGCTCTCCCATGTCGCTCTCTTCCATAGGGTCCCGTGATAACAGAGAAAGGGGGCTAGTGGCTGGTATACGTTCTGTATCTGGCTGCCGCTAACCTCTCTCCTCTGTCGGTACGGGACCCTATGGAAGAAAGCGGCATTGGAAGGCGGGGATAAAAAACGGCTTGTGCGTGTAATAACCCCATACATCGAACCAACATCAATTTCGTACCAAGATTATCCTTATGATTGCGCTGAATTCCCCTGAATGCGTTTATTTTATAAGCGTAATGACGTAAGTGTTTGAAATGTAATGAACGCGAAAGCTTAAACATATCGATGACATCACCAGATCTCGAGTTTTGCCAACTATTCGCAACGCCAACTAGTTTGCTCCTCCTAGCCAGCGTTAATCTTGTGAAGTAATATCCGGCCAGCTACATCGGTACAACAAGTCCATGATTCAACTAGCTGACGGAAGTGAAAGCGAAATAGTGTGTTGGGGCGTGTTTAAAAAATTCAAGATCGTGTCATGGATTAGGTTTGAACTTTCACGTTCGGTACATTCTCACTTTGCTATTATTATCAGTCGGCTCATAAGATGAGTATAGCAGGAGGACAGTGCGTCTTCCATGGAGATCTTATTGGAACTAAATCGATGGCAGTACGTGATATGATTGTGATAAACCTCCTAACATCGGAGGCGGGACAACACGGCGGTAGTCATATCAGATATCGTACCACCATCAATATGGTAGCAAAATGGTTCCTATAACGTAGACATTCTTGCGGTTTTTCTATAGGGGGACTTCTATGTTTTTCTAATCAAGCGAAATAGTGCATGATCAAGCTACTGAATGTTCGAAAATGGATATCCCATAGTCGGGTATTTTGCGCCCTGTTTTTAATGTGACTATTTGCCATCCGGTAGCCAACATGAGCGCCATTTAGGCAAAGTATCTTCCAAGCACACAAGTGTGTTTAATTTCTCCAATGGACAACTCGCTCTTTTCCAGTCGCACCACGCTTTGCGAGGCAATGTCCAGCCAGTTACATCAGTATAACAAAAATTAGTAATTACACTCTCACTCCTAAAAAAGACATTCACCCTCCCCCCCCATTTCATTTGAAAACGACGTTTTTAACACGCTTTCATTTTCCCATTCCACTCCCTAAAAGAAGTGTTGTCCCAACCACCCCCTAAAAGAAGTGTTGCACATACTGCCACACCCTGTACATAGAACGTCTGAAAAGTTATTGAGCTGATTGATGTTCGGCAGGCGATATGCTGTCCAAGGAAGGAAACAGTTAGCAATGGGCCTCAACGCAGTGCGGTAATTTTGCTTGAGTAGTTGGTTTAGTGTCCGTGCCGCGTGTGCATAGACAGAGTGATTCGAGTTGTGGCCGGAGTTGCAACGATGTCCTCAATTCTAACGCAATGATCCCAGCTGAAGTGCTGTGCACTTTGACGTTATTGACGAAGGGCTTCATCTGTAGTGGCCACCACCACCACCTCATGAGCGGCTAGCGACCGTTATGAGTTCGTCATTTTTTTTCTCGCTCAAACGACACAAGTTCTCTGCCTGACCAACGACGACTAACTCATTTATTCGCATGCCTTCTATTATATCACAGATTTGGCCGCGCATTTAGTGACTTCCCGCGTCTTCGCTACTGGAGTGGCGGCATTTATTTATCTATTTAGCGCCGTGTCTCTAGTTTGCTTCGGCATTGCCGCCAACCGACGCTGCTTAACGGATGCTGCTATCCCACAACATCCGTGCTCGGTTTAAGCTCTGCGGCCTAGTCATTACAAACGACGCGCGGGGGAGTATTGAAGTTGTTTTTTGAAAAAGGCAGAAATCTTAACCCAGGTACTTGTATTTGTGCTTGCTACATGACGCCATCTTGTGGCAATGAAACTTCGTTGACACAAGATGGCGAATTAAGCGTTCACAATTCTCAGTACTGGGCCTACCAGAATCCGCATATCAGACCCTCCCACATGCAGACCGCATAACATATGGCTGAACTTGATAAAAAACGTTTATTTGAGCTTAAAAAAGTAACACGAGTAATAGGACACTTTCGAAACGTCTACCGTTAAAACTCGATAACATGGCAACCACAAATTAAAGAAGTATCGAGTATTTAGTACTGTTTTTATATTACCGTACTACCAAAACTGTAAGTTATTAAATGTGAAAGCTCAAAATAGGACATTGCAGGATCTCTACTTTTGCAAACTTTTCTCGGTACGACTTTTTCAGTTTCCTTAGTAGTCTTTAATATTCATTTTAATTGTCTTTAATTCACGGTCACATCTAAACAATACATTTCTACCCCGTACTATTGAGAAATTACTTATTTGGACGAGTATTACAACCCCTAAAATATGCACGTTACCGCCTACGCGCTTTGACCGTGAGTAGTAGAACAGAGTTAATATACTCAATTTGAGTGAAATAAACGTAATTGAATTGAAAAGTAGAACAGAGTTAGCGCAATAATATCCCCTTCTCACTGATTCGCGTGGACACCTGCTCACAGCGTAACAATTAAAAAAAACACTCACCAGGTCGCCGGATACTGCAAGACCGCGTGGAAATAAATATATTAAAGGTATATGGACATATATTGCAGAGTATAACTCAAATTTCACATTTATTCCTTCTAAATGTTTATTCCTTCATTTGTAAAACGTTTTAGACGCACTATATCAACGTATATATATATATATATTTTTTTTTTTTAATTAGAAATAACCAGAATAAATCGCTGATAATGTCAGGGCGGTAATATTTATCATGCGCAGCAACAAACGTGCAACTATGTGTTACGTGTAATGAATAGATGCCAATGACTTGTTTCTTGTCGCAACTAACATATATATATATATATATATATATATATATCAGCGCACGCGGAGTCACTTACTTTCAATAAGGCCACTAATGGTGATATTTGAGCGAAGCACTTGCGAAGTGTAGTTGCCCATAGGTGGCAGCTTTTGCAAGGCTGTAGTTCACCTTAGTGCTGTTGGTCACGAGAATGCTGCTGTTGGGCGCTATATGCGTTGCGACCTAGGACAGACAGAGTAGGAAAATTCTCGTTTGGTACAGTAATATATTGTTTATCAGTGACTAATTTTAGAAAATTTAACAGCAACCAAATTAAACAACTGAGCTTTCTTTCCTTCAATTAGAGTAATTATTAGTATGGCGACTACAGTAAAAGATAAAATGCTGCGTCAACTTGATATATATATATATATATATACATATATTCATAAATATGTCATTCTTGGGAATCGCAGCGCATATATATATATATATATATATATATATATATACACGAGAGGAAGATTATACAAACCCTTGTGGAGACATCTTTAACCAGATCCACAACCGCGTTGAAATCACACGGGCGTTTAACACGCTTCAAAAGCTTCTCCACCGTTTCCGCATAGAGCAATCGGGTTGCGTTCTCAGCCAAGGTCTCTTAAACAATCAAACAGAACCAGAACATATATATATATATATATTTTTTTTTTTTGCAGAATCTAAAGCCTACTCGTACGTACGAGTTTATGTATCGTAATGTATATGTCTATACTGGTTTTCACTTCCATAAATTTCCATTATACAAGGGGGTCATCCTTCTAGTGACCCAATCTTTGGGAATCATATAGGCCCCCCTTTTATCTTTAGCCGTTTTAAGGTTAATAATGGTATCCCGTATTGACACGTTGCGGTTCTAATACTTGTTTTTGTCCGGTTCTCATAATCTGAGAAGCTCCGTGGCGATCTGCGAGAGGTGCTTCTTCAACCTCGTAAGTGTCTGGGTGTCTGAAGTAGCAATCCGGGCAAAAACTGCTCTATTAGAGGGCTAATCTGAATTCGGAATACTCTTCTATGGCGTCGATCTTGCCCGTTCTATATTCACAACGAATGCTTGACAATAGATAACAACGCAAATACTAGACAGTAATTGCGTGTTGAGAACGCGTGAGATAACGCAATCTAGCAGGCCATGCTCTAAAGGCAGTGTAGCCCGATATTGACTTGAGTCTTTTGTTCGGGCAAACTGCTCTCTTGCCAACTAACGCCACGTAAAGATAGAGACACTTAGAAAAGTCTCTAAACATTTTTGTCTTTCAGCAGTTGGGATTCTAAAGCGTGAACTTTGGCCGATTCAGACAACTACTTGCTATATAATTTTACTTAGATTTGGCAAACATTTTTAAAGCAGAAAGCTCAACACGGAGAAAAATGACGTTTTTTGTTTTCTTGTTTTTTTGGTTCATCTCTACAAAAAATTGAGGATGGGACATGCTCCCTTGTCTTTTTTTTGGCGATCTGCATTCGGATCTTTCGTGTATATAATCAATCAAAAATATAACTCTACAACGAGAAATATAGTATAATGTATTATAATTATTTAACCACTCTAAAACTGCTAGGTGACGAGAACTATTATAGTGGGTAGTAAGCCAAAGTGCCGGCTCCGCAGGATTCGCTACTTTGTGTTGCACTTGGGCGTCCATGAACGAGTTTTTCTTTGCTATATGTACATCAGTATGTAAATGTATAGAGCAATTTGTTTTCACGTACGGATTTATTTATCAACAGACCATTTAGGTCGACCTCATTGCGAGGAAAGAAGTTTGCGACTATAATATTTTAGGAAAAATTCGTACAATCAACACGTTGATGCATGACCGTTGTATGAGCTTGACCTTCAGCCTCAAAGACGAGCAGAATGTGGCTCCGTAGGAGTCAGTCAAGTAGTGCAACGAACTGGGCTGACAAAAAATTTTGCACTTATATTTCTACTCACTTATTTACTCACGGCTGTTCCAGAAGCAACTAGTTTATGATATTTCGAAGTGACGAATGTTTATGTCGACGTACCGTTTTCGCGTATGAGACGTTCGATTTTATCGAAAATTTCGGCCCGCCATTCTTCACTTTCCGAGGCTGTCTGGTTCGACTCCTCGAATCGATTCGACACGTCGTGAATGATCGCTGTCGTGTCGTTTTCTCGATCCTGAAATAGTCAGACAAATTTCGAGGTCCTGGTTTGTAGGATTTATCCCGTGAAAAAACGGCAGAACATAGCAAGCACATAGGCACACCAGTATAGACTATGCAGCTCCGCAGATGAAACTGAGATGTCTATACTAGTCCTAGTAGAATTAAAAACATTTTTTAAGGAGGTTGTTTTTAATTTTTGACATTCCTTTGCCTCCCACGGGCTTGGAACTCACCGTAATGTATATATCTTCAATGCACCGAGGGCCGGAGGACATATTGAGATATCTAGAGGTTTCTCAACAGTCCTTGTGGCAGCATGGCCGCTGACTCTCAGCAGTATGGTTTATCATCTGTTCTCAATGAGCATCGCTCAAAGAAAATTCGATCAACAACAAGCATCAAACCAGCGACACCCCGGGTAGATGACAACCATGACTAGCGCACTAGTCTCCTAGACCACGTCGGCCACTCTGTCGTGATCTGCATCGGCTATTCCTAATGTATGATGTTGTTGAAGTGGCTGTATATACTGATGTTGTTGAAGTGGCTGTATATACTGATGTTGTTGCAGTGTCTGTATACACTGATGTTGTTGCAGTGGGTGTCTCTTTCTCTCTCTGCTATATGTGTTTTACTGTTGTTGCTTTTGCTGTTGGAAAAATTACCCATGTCTTCACTTACAATGATTTTGTTAATATCATCCGCTACACTGCTTGTTGTAGTAACTTCCGGGACTTGAGTCACTGTTGATCCTTCATCCGCCGGTGTAGTCGATACTGTTGTAGGTTTCATAGTAGTAGTAGCAGTAGGAAGAGAGGTAGTAGTAGTTGTTGTTGTTGTTGTCGTGGTTGTTGTCGTAGTTGTTGCTGCTGCTAGCGTTGTCGTTGTCGGGGCCTTTGATGTTGGCTTTTGATCCGTCTTCTCGCATACAAACCAATGCTTGCCTTCCTCTCCGGTGAATGCAGCACTGTCACAACTATCCTTGAAGGTGAATGTGTAGAAGTCGTCTGTAAATGGGCCTGCCAAGTACAGCTTGCACTTCGGATCGCCACGGCTGCGTAACGCACAATTCGATCAGGCAATTGAACCAAACAATGTTAGTATGACACAACGAGCCTGTATGTGTATTTGAGTTTACATTAATGCGACCAAACGGCGGGCCGTATATACTTTCACAATTAAATTCACGTTTATTTCGATAATTATAACAGTTACATAGCGTGAAAGAAACGAGGCTTGGCCTCGAATCGACCAACATTTAATGACAAATTCAAAATGTACCCATATGTTTTATCAAAGCACACACACACACAGACAGGAAGCTACATATAAATATTTAGCGTTTTGCGTTATTTTGCGAAAAGATCGCGCTTAGTTCATAACAAATTATTATTATTATTATTATTATTATTATTATTATTATTATTATTATTATTATGCACGCGAAGACCACACGTATATAAGTCATAACGGAAGCAGCACCATTGACCTACTGTTTCACAACCTTGTCGATGACGAAGTTGAAAGCTTCGATGTTCTCGAGGTGGCTGCAAGGAAGCACCTACCGGTGTCAGCAGTCGCAAATATTCCAGATATCTGGTTTAAGCAGCAAGGCGACCCACACCTGGTTGCCACGAGGCGTGTTGACCTTTCACTATTAGAGGTTGATAGCCTCGAGAAAGGCTGTGATGTGGATACTTGTTGTGAACTGCTAGAGAGAACCATGAGAAGTGCAGTCAGGTGGAAGAGACCGGGGCAGAGAAGATCACGACAGTGGTTTTCTCAGGCTTGCTATCTCGCCCACCGTGGGGTGCTCGAGCTTTTGCGCCAAGCGAGGGTAAAGGCACCACCACAGCTGCTAGCCACACACACAAGCGTGAATACGCTAGGCGGGAGGAAATCCGACTGCTCGAAAGAGCGGAGCGCAAGCCCTCAGCCTACGTCGTACGGCCTCGTAGGGGGGCGAACCACCTGCTCAGCGACGAACAGGTAACGAGTCACCTGACCGGTCTTCTATATAACCGCGAAACGGTACGCCTGGCTCCAATGATTGAGCACCCGCTCACATTGGAGCAGGATACTATGAATCTGCCCTTTGAGGTAGAAGAAGTAAGTCAGGTTCTGCACTCTCTTCCGAGAGGAAAGAGTGCGGGGCCAGACCAAGTGTACTATGAGCACTGGGTGCAGTCTGAGCCACTTTTGGCATACCATCTTTGTGATTTCTTCAACAAGATCATGAAGAGGGGACAAATGCCAGGAGCCTGGCATATCGCCAGGCTTTCTCTTTTATTTAAGGGTAAGCATGGTGATGACAGACGAGACCCAAACTTATACCGCGGTATAGCGTCTGAAAGGACGCTGAAGAAGATCTTCTGCAAATTGGTTATGAAACGGATCAAGTACGTTGTCGACCAGACCCTTCCACCGAAGCAATTCGGCTTTCGAAGAGGTCGAGGAACGCGTGATGCAATCCATGTGCTTCAGTCAGAGATAGAGCGAGCTGTGGCAAAGCCCGGAGGCCGTTTGTATGCAGTCTTTATAGACTGCCTCAAGGCTTTCGACAAAGCACCTCGAGATCTCTTGGTGAAGTCATTCCGATACGCAGGGGTTGGTGGCTCTCTTCTGAGCGTAATTTCCAGTTTCTTTGATGAGGACACCTTACTGGTACAAGGTGAGCAGGAAGTGTTGCAGGTAAGGCAAAATGTGGGAACCCCGCAAGGCGACCCATTGAGCTGCGTCTCCTTCACTGTTCTGCTTGCCGATTTTGTTGATTATATTCGACAAGAGTTCCAGAAGGCCACAGTTGTGATGTACGCAGATGACATAGTGGTCGCTCATCACGACCTGGGTGCCATCAGGCGCATCACTTCTCTGGCGGAGGTGTTCCTTGTCTCAAGAGGGCTGGAAATAAACGCCATGAAGACCAAGGCTATGAAATTCAGAAGAGGAAATCGATTGGCTGCTAAAGACGTTATACGCGGCGGCCAATCCTTGGAATTCGTTAACTCTTTCCGGTATCTGGGGCTTCGGCTTCATTATACTGGGACGACCTTCACTGCTCACATCGTCGAGACAGCGCGCACAGCCCTAATTTCTCTTTATGGAGAAATAGGCGATGTCCGGCGGCTGTCCGTCCCGACGGCAGTGGCGCTTTTCTACCTCAAGGTTGTTCCGGCGCTGATGTATGGTCTTGACAGAGTATGGGAACACCTCACTCGGACAAACTTTGGTTTGCTTGAAAGGTGTTTTACAATGTACATGAAGCGAGTACTTTGCCTGTCAATGCGGGCAAGGAGCCGCTTTGTGTACCTAATGTCAGGCTGTGCACCAGTTGTTGAGATAATTCGATTGAGGTTGAAGATGCCGCGTACAGTACCATTCGAGAGCTTTATCTCGGAATGGGAAAATAAAGTTGAACAAGTCCGACGAGAGGTCGGAGACCTGGATGTTTTCAGGGCCTCTCACCTCTGGTCTGGTCTTGCGTGTGACAATCGCCACGTCTATACCAGATACATAGTTCATGGCTATCATCACCTGGTTTGTTCGAATACGAGCTTCCACAAAGAGTACACCGAGTGCGTCTGTCGACTGTGCTCTCAGGCGTGTACGAAGTTTCATGCATCTGCCTGCCTGGCCCTTGCGAAGAGATCACTGCACTGCCTCTCTCAAATAACATGCTGCGAGCAGCTGAGTGTATAATTGTATAATATGTATAATTGCTCATGTTATATGCATGCTCAATATGAGTGAAATAAATACGATGATGATGATGATGATGATGATTATTATTATTATTATTATTATTATTATTATTATTATATGGCCATGTGCTTGGCGAACGATATGCATAGATTAGCATCAACCTGCCACTCTTTGTCGTGTTGTTGTGGTCTAGGCGTACACGATATTCAAGGTACACCAAGCACTGATAAGGCACGATAATTGTTTACTAATTCTCCGTCCGTGTTACATTAGGTTTGTGGGACACGCATCACGGATCAAGATTATTAGCTAGGTTAATGTGTCTAGCGGGCGTGTATGTGTGACAGACAGTCTTCTATACTTACTCTCGACGGCCATGAAAAATGTTGAGTCGCTTCAAGATGGGGTTCTTTGATATTTCCTCGTTAACCACGCCACCTCTTCGAAGGATATTGATGACACTGCGTGCGAGCGTCATGTTAGCCCGCGAAGAAGGCGCGCCTGGGCCGGGGTTTAGCTGCCAGAGCTCCATGTCATTAATGCGACAGAGTTCTTCAGCTATGTCAGCGGTTTCCATGCGTGGAAGACCAGTGACGTTATAAATCACGTAATATTTGTCATAGATCTTTAACGGGTCTTCGCCTGAAAGGGTTTCAGGTAACATAAGCGGAAGATATGCGTTATCTAAAAAAAATGTGTGTATATAATAAAGATGTGTTTTCTTTGGGATGCTAAAACGTTGAACGTATATAGATTGCTTGTAATTAGGCTCGAACCTCTGTTAGCATTGTGACTACTATATATATTCTGTTAAAAGTAGTTTGTTCCATTGGGAACGATTAACCGGCATGACTACATAGCGTATTAGATAAAAAGAGACAGTATCACGTTGGAGCATGACGTACACATGCTATGCTGACTGTGCGCGGCATATTGTGCGCGATACATATACTATTAGAAGACTCAGAAGCTGAATACTTCTTCAAGACGACTAGGTCTTCTTGAGACACACATCAAGCTCTATTTTTGTTGAGGTCTTGTTCGACTTTTCTGGCGAATTAGCCACGACATGGCTGAGACCTGGCGTAGAAAGCTACGTAGTGCCGGTTTTAGCCAATCAATATATGTTGTATTGCGCAAGAGAGGACGTGCTCTATACAAGACCCCCGGCACGGATTTCGGTCAGGTTACGTCTGCTGACTGACGTCGAGACTTCTCAGTCTACAAATCCCCGTCCTCAGGCAAGTTAAGCGCATGTGTTGACGACGCATCCCTGTCCAGGCCAATGGATGCCGCATAAGACAAATAACTCAGAACGACTTAGGGCAAGCTTATCCAAAGGGATACGAGTGGCGTGCGTTACTGAGTGCCCCCATCGAAACTCGGTAAGATCTCTGTCTGTGCGTGAACTGTTGTTATACTTTGCCTAGGCGTTTGTTTGTTTGCGTTCACACGAGTATCGTTTGATTCGCCAACATGTCTGCAGTGAATACAGTTTGTCGTCTAATCATTACGGCCTGTTGTACATTAATAGTTCAGATCGGGCCGCGACATACGCCGTTCTAAACGGCATACTGGCCTAAGTTTTTGGGCCTGCAGAGTGCCTACGAGATTCTGCCCAGAAATATTCCTGGGACACGATGTATACAGGGTGCCCAGAAAATGTTTGAAGAGCGATCATCTAGGGAATTAAAACGTTCGTTATAGAAAATCGTTTTTTTTTTCCAAGAACGTACGCTCTCGGAGATGCTCTGTTTCCGAGTGAGAGTGAAATTACTAAAATTTCTAAAATTTGTGACACTGGTGTTGTTGCCTCATATGGGAGCATAATATGTGCGATTGCGAGACAATCAGGCCTCCTATAAAGAAACATCCAAGCACATCGTCGCGTTCGTGCGAAAATTCTAAATACAATAGTAGACGATTTATTAACCAATGATTGGGGAATGGTGATGCGGAAATTCTGCTTCAGCTGAAGAACATACAATGCCAGCTAGAAGATACAACATGGTCGTTTAGGAAAGAATTCGCAATAACTAAAGCTCTATTGTTAGCTCTCATAATCAATATCTCAAAATAATATCCCTACAATCATTTACAGCGCTAAAACTAACACGTTCCTGTAAATTTGGATATCATGACAATCATTACTCTGGTACCAAATCTGGCTGCGAAGCAATTAAGGTTTTCCGAAGCATAGATTCCGGAAAACGAGATGGAGTGCTTGCATGAATAAATGACTTACTCTATTAGATAAGTATCTCGCTATAGCTCTAGAAGCACGCAATACTATTTATCATTTGCTAGTAATAGTACCTCAAAGGTGCCTCCGCGAACTACTAAACACAGTTCGTAGCGCCTGCACAGGTAGCTCAATTCGTCGAATCGCGTACATAGCTGGTCGCCACGTTAATTTTCGCTGCCGAGGCCGTTCAGGGAATGTCTGGCATATTTTAAGACGTGCAATAAAACTCCTGCAGACACTATCAACTCTGCCGAATAGTTTGCAGAGGCACCTTTGAGTAGTTACTGTAATAAATAGTTGTGCGTGCTCCTAGAATGATTTTAATCATGGATTCCTTCAGGAAAGCAGCATTTTCTCACAAACACAAATGCTTACTCCTTAGGCTCGTTAGGAGTAGGCCATTTGTTCGTGCACTCATTCTCGACATCGTCGCGGATCAGATCGCCATTGATTTGGTATCAAAATGATCACGGATCAATGCACTTGTGCCTAAATGTGTGAGTTTTTGGCGTTGTAGATGGTTGTATGGTTATGGTTTTGAGGTATCGAGCGTGAAATCTAGCAATACGACTTATTTTTTAGAATTATTTTCGAAACGACCATTTCGCATCGTCTGGCCGGCGTCGAACGTCCTTCGGGAAAGGCAGCATTTTCTCACAAACACAGATGCTTACTCCCTCTATATGAGGATTCTTACGCAATCGCATATTTTAGGCTCCTATGTCGGGCAATAATGCAAATGTCACTATTTACTAAGTAGCACAAGTAATCTTACTTTCACTCCGAATCAAAGCTTCTCCTATGTCCCATTAGAAAACATATTTGCTTTAACGAGCTCTACAATCGGTAGCTCCCGAGATGTTGCCTTAGATCCCCCTGCAGTTTGTGATCCGCCGTAACGTAGAGGGGTGCACGACTGATCTTTTACCTAAGGGGTAAAAGACTGGTCCAGGTAAAAGACTGAAGCAGTCTTTCACCTAAGGGGAAAACCCTGCCCCAAATATGATGGGTCCAAGCTCTGCGAGGAATTAACCCCACCTCAAATTATCGACAATGAAGTTGTTGTGTGGCCAATTCGGATGCCGCTCTTTCTGAAATAGAGGGAGGTTTCTAAGCGTATGTGACAGAGTCTGATAAGGAATGGCGTGGCGACAGGTTTTTTTAAAGGATAAGCCATAACCAAATTGAAACGTTGAGTTTGAGGACGTTACGGGATTGCAATACATTTGAACAGAGGTATTGTTGACACGTTCGACAAGAGGCACCGAGGCGCACTACAAGCACTCCGTAAGAAAATAGACTTAGGACACTGTCAGAGGAAAGACGATGATCTCTAGTATGATATTTCCAATATCGTGCTTTGTCGATTAGATATTACGTTGGCGTTTCTGGCAACTTGCTTTCGGTAAGAGAAAAGTAGGTTCTGGCGATCGATATAGACATGAGGGTTTTTTCCCTCGATTGCTTGGGCAAGTGAGGAAGCTTCTCACTTGTGTTCCCGGCAGATCTAATTGTGTAGTCAATTCGAGTTCGATTATTACGACGCTAACCAAAATATTTTATAAATATGTTAGCCAATCTTTTTACTAAGGTACTCGATGATGTGCACACTCAGAACAGTTTCCACGCTTGGTTGACATTATTTTTCGTCGTACCGGTTATCCTCCGCCTCTTAGCCAATGGAAGTATCAACCAAACAATAGCGCAAATCATAAGGGAACCTCCGGAATTACGAGTGTGGCACTAGGTTACATAACCTGACGACCTACACAAACACTCAAATTAAAGATAATGGCCGTGGTTTGATTAATTAATTAATCAAACCACGGACATTATCACCTACCCGTAAGGAAAGACAGAAGCCCTCTGTACTGTGTCGTTTGAACGTCACTTTCGTGTAATGAGCGTATAAGTTTCACGTCACTGGTAGTCAATCGACCTACACGCCGAAATCGAAGAAATGCTAATATTTAAACGGAATCTTGGACCGGTATATATATTAAGGTTGAAAACCCTTTAAATCTTGTCATATTTCCTTGATTTTAAACAAACGATGTTTTCGGTATTCTATTAAAACTGCGTACTGAGCGCTAGGGAGTGGGAGGCACGCGAGAGTCTCCCTCATAATGCCAAAAAAACGCCAGGTATTTCCAAGTCTGGAAAGTGGGGAGGAACACTAGTTTAGTGAGTTTGTGGGTGTCAAACGAGTTACTGTTAGCTGCTCGTGCATTAAAACCTCCTATTAAAAAATCTATTGTCCGGTATCTTAATCTTAATGAACATCAATATTATCAAAACACTGCTCCTGATTGTATTTTATTAGCATGTCGTTTGATCCCCACGTGACCTGCGTACGTATACTTTCACAACGGCAAAATAGGGAGTGTTCGATTGTGACGCTAGTCACGTGGTTAAGTCAGCCATGCCATAACAAATAGTTATATTATTATTTATTCAATAATAATAATAATAATATAATATATTATTATTATTATTATTATTTGGACGATGGTGTCATAGGAGGTAGCGCCAGTAAAGTATGTGAGGACATAAAGAAAATAATAATAATAATAATAATAATAATTATTATTATTATTTGGACGATGGTGTCATAGGAGGTAGCGCCAGTAAAGTATGTGAGGACATAAAGAAAATACTAAGCTTCGCCACATGCAGCGGCCTAGAATTGAACCCGACCAAGTGTGAGGTCCATATAAAAGAAATGGGCGCAAATGATACCCACGTCATCCTGGATTTACTTCCGGGGTACCGCGTAACTGGCGACGACCTAGACCTTCTAGGGGTGCCTTTATCCTCTGACAACCTGACCTCGACGATCGAGCGATGGAGAGAAAAACTCGTCTCAACCGCCTCCCTCAGCTTGGCGCTCATAGGGGATTGTACCTTCTACGCTCGTGCTTCTCCGCTTCGAATCTGAACTACCTGTTCAGAGGTGTCAACTTTATAGCCTTTTCATCTCACTTGTAAGAACTAAATGTGAAGCAAGGCGACGCGTTGGAATATCTACTTAACCTGCGGCTACGGGGCGACCCCTTAACCCAAGCATCACTACCGGTCGCAAGAGTTGGGGGGACCAGGGTTGCTTACCAAAAAATTACTTAGAGGCGTCGGGAGAAGATTGGTGGTTGCTACAGAAGACAAAATAGCGGGAGAGTACTTACTACAGCGCTTGTCGTAGACGTTTAGAGGGGGAACGCTGCGTCGGTGAGAGGAACTTTGGCCAGGTGGACCAGCCCCATCTTGGAACTAGAGCCTTGAGTTGTTTGTTTTCAGTTTGTTATGTGACACATTGTGATAACAGACAACATGGACAAATAAATTTGCCGGCGGGCTATGTCGGTCCATAATATAATAATAATAATAATAATAATAATAATAATAATAATAATAATAATAATATAATAATAAGATTGTTCTCCGTGCACCCGAGTACACGTGCCACATGACGATTTTTACATGTCTTCATTGCGGTATGGCACGGTAGAATAGACGAACGCTGGTAGAGTTTTGGTTTATACCCAAGTAGCACTGCCTGTGAACGTTTGTCCAACTATATTGATGACACTATAAAATTATTATTTTTTTACCGTTAAGCCTACACCTATGACTTGAAGTAAGCGCATTTTTGACTCTACTTTAAACAAAAACACGGATACAACATAGGCAAATCCCTTCTCTTTTAGAATGGCCTAATCTGCGCGGCTATAATGCTATACTACGCGTTAATACCTCACGGTTTTCAATCTAGCGAAAATAGATGCAAGGCATGCTACTAGTAAAAACAAATGGCTGTTAGATCATCCAGTTTACACTTATATCCAGGTTGTAGTCTGTATATATATATATATATATATATATATATATATATATATATATATACAACTCCATTATTTAAAAAAGAGTGAACAAGGGAAATTAATTGCTTGCATTCGCGGGCTAGGCGAGCTGTTCATTAAACAAATGAGTAGTTAACGACTGCCACACTGGCAATCTCTGGCGGTTGAATGGAACCGTGACTTCGTAGACTGTTTGATCGTGCGCGGTAGTACCTATAAATCTAAATATTGCGTATGCGATTTTTAAGAACGCGGTAGTCAACACGACGCTGGTACTCCGCGACACTTGGGAGTACGACTCTGTCAAGTTGCACCTTCTTGAGACTCTTGTTCTGAATACGTTGCAGCACACGTGTCGTAGAAAGGTGCCCACACGTGAGCACACGTTGGCCCTACAAGGACTTCTTAAAGGCGCAGGTATTTGGAGGCATCTTGTGATAAGAATACCCTCAGTATAAGATTGCTCAGTCGAGAGGCAGCTCTCGCTAAATGTGTGCCGGAAACTCCGTATGCCTATCGAACGTATCTTCTAGGTTCTTGTAGGGTGTTATTTCAGGCATAGGGAAATATTTTAGTTGATACGTGAACTTGTCGGGAGCTGTCTCCAGGAGCGCGCACTTCGAAAATGAGATCACCATATCATTTAGCTCACACCATATATTATTCTGCCTTTTTTCTCCTACATAGTTGTGCGAACTCTACATTTGCGGGAGAACCAGTTAACGCATGAAGGAAAATTCTGCACAACGGAATACACTACTAGCTTGCGTAGCGAAAAGCGAATAACCAGATTAAGGAAAATCGTAAAAAGTCGATATGTTACGTTAACGCTTTTTCATGAAAAATCGTTAAAAAATCCATTATGACCAAAAATGTACGTCCAAAAGACCATTCTCACGCAATAGCAAATTTAATGCCCACCATTTTCGTACCAAAGTGATGGTGATGCGTTACATAGTTGTCAAGTATCTAGCAGCATCAAAAAGACACATTTACAAATTTCACTCTCTCTCCTAAACAAGACGTTTCCGCGTCCTCCTTCCATGGGGAAAAATTATTTTCTTGCCGAGTTTTACCAAACCTCGAAATAAGTACATTACGATATGAATGATATATATATATATATATATATATATATACGGTATCCACAAAATAATATAGTAAGCCATACTGACTGATTGCTATCATTACCCTGGATTATGTTCCGGAGGTATGTTTCGTGCTGACCGGTCGATATGAAAATAATGTAATGACATTTATGTAAAGCTCACCTAACCATTTCATGACGATTGGTCGTTGATCAATTGAACTGATAGTTGCGTACAATAAAAGTCAGAATCTGCTTCGAGCAGTTTTTATCAACTTGTAGGATCAATTATACGTATACAGTCATTTTGGGTAGTTCCAATTGTGACTTGAGTTGTCCAATCTGATACGGTATCATATCTCATAAATTATTCGATCTTGGCCGGGATGGACCCCAAAGCGCTTAACTTTTATCGCGTCATCTCGCTTCTTTAATCTGGTGACCTAATCGTAAACGACAACTACAGCACAGTTAGCATTCCGGCTCCCTTTAAACGACATTCGAACGTCGACAAAGACAAATGCAGTAGTGGCGGTGGCTTAGGCGGCTAACGCACCGTTCGAAACGGGGCGTTGCCATGGCAACCACGGCTAGCAAAACATCGCTAGTTCGAGCCCTGGCCGTGCTAGTTGAATTTGTTGGACGTGGTTGTCATTGCCTTGCTGCTACATACCTCTGCTGGAGAAAGCCTATATAATTCCAGTACGAGAACGCAATGACGATCGATGCATTTAGACGATACCGTGCCACAAGCAACTTAGCTTATTTACGAGCGTCTAAAATGTGGTTGTCAGAGCGTTAAAAAAAATAAAAGAACACACTTGAACACAAAATACTTACCGACACTTTAGACTTTGACCCAAAATGTCCACAATCGTCCTTGTATTGAGCTTTTTAGATGAAAGCCGTCAATGTCTCAAAAAATGGTTGCTGCTCTCTTTGATGATTTAAAAAAGATGTTCAATACCGTCGACATCAATATTCTAATCACTAAACTCAGAGCGTATGGTGCTGACGCTGAGCGCTTGCAACCGTGGGTACGTCTTTTATGCCAGAACGGCTATGAATTTGATTCCAAATTATCGTTTGAAGTTCATACTGGTCATGTTCGCAACGAAGTTGTAGAGAGCATTGCTGCCCTGGTGAAGAGCCGTAATCTGCAGCCCCGCGACTGTCTGTTTGTCATGGAATACGCTTACGTCCATAGTTATCTGAGGGGCCTTACGAGTAATATTGAGATATCCACCATGAAAGCCCTTGCGTTAAAATTACGTAGAACTGCCAATTTCACCTCCTACCCTCTGCACATAGGGCTGTCAGTAGTTACTGAACTCAAACGAATCGTAGTGGGAATTCAGCTCAACCTGCTCAATCCTTCCTGCACGACGTTAACTACACGAAAACACACGTACCTTACTGTAATCTAATCTTTTTCTAACGCTCTGACAACTACATTTTTAGACGCTCGTAATGGGCTAAGTTGCCTGTGGCACGATAGCGTCTAAATGCATTTATCGTCATTGCGTTCTCGTACTGGAACTACATAGGCTTTCCCCAGCAGCAGAGGTATGTAGCAGCAAGGCAATGACAACCACGTCCAACAAATTCAACCAGCACGGCCAGTGCTCGAACTAGCGATGTTTTGCTAACTGTGGTTGCCATTGCAACGCCCAGTTTCGAACGGTGCGTTTGCCGCCTAAGCCACCGCCGCTACAATAATCACGATAACAATATATATATATATATATATATATATATATATATATATATATATATATATATATATATATACATAGTATGAAGACATGTAATATAAACACTCCATACTGATGTTTGGTGGCTGCGGGGGGAGCGGTGAACCTTTGTACAAATGTAAATGAACCATGCAAATAGTACAAACCTATCGATCTATCTATCTAATCAAATGTATGTAGGCTGTCAATAAGAAGATAAATGCGGTGATTGTTGGCTGAATGATCGAAGCCGAGATTTCTTTTTAAGAACACGATTTGTAGTCTGTCTGACATCGCTGAATACGTCACACTTAAGTCTTTCCAGAGCTGAAGTGCTTGAGATGCAGTCGGCCGTATTTCTTGGATGTGTCGTAAAATCTTAGCTTGTCATGTTCCGCCGGTTCCCCGCGACAAAATGTCATTGCTTCCCTTTTTGCGTGTTCATCTCTCGCGCAGAAAATGGTGATTTTTAATTCGACTGCATAACGTCATTGCAACGAGTAGGGTGAACAGCGTCGAGCTCAGGGTGAGCTCTTGCGCAAAGCCACATACGTGCGTGTTCATCTCTCGCGCAAAAAATGGCGATTTTTAATTCGACTGGATAACGTCATTGCAACAAGTAGGGTGAACAGCGTCGAGCTCAGGGTGAGCTCTTGCGCAAAGCCACATACGTGCGTGTTCATCTCTCGCGCAAAAAATGGTGATTTTTAATTCGACTGGATAACGTCATTGCAACAAGAAGGGTGAACAGCGTCGAGCTCAGGGTGAGCTCTTGCGCAAAGTCACATACGTACGTGTTTTAAATCTGCATGTCCAGCAACACGGTTGTTTACGGTGAATTGATTCGACTGCAATGCAAAGCCTAGTTGTGCTAGCTTGTAAAGTACCCGTGTAGATCCTCAGCAAGTGTTGTTCGCAAATCTACAGGGACCCTGGGCGTTTCGCGGCAATATAGCGATCGCATCGTCAGAACGGTGCAGGCAAATAGTAGTAATCAGACCTCGATCTGACGATTATTTTTCATTCACCGCATTGATCACCGCCATTTTCATCACCACTGACCCCCCTCGAATTTTCATGTATTAAATGTAAAAGATACAATTTGAGACATCTTTACCGAAGAGCTCCAATGTTGTTAGAATATACATGATTAACTTTGCTGCTACTCCTAAACAAAACATTAACGCCTCTATTTTATTGGAAAGAAATCGTTTTTAAGGAGTTTGACAATACTCTACAATATTTTCCATGACATCGAGAAAAATGCGCATTAGTATAAATGCACAAAGTAATAAAATGCGAAGCCGTCAGAGTCCTCTAGATTTACAGACCGCAAAGCCATTTTATTCATCTAATGGCACAGCTGTAACGTGCTAACTCCATTACCGTGTTTGAAATACTTCAGTTTCAAACAGGCGCCGCATTTGAACTCGTATGTGAGCACTTGTTACTTAACCATGTTGCCGGGAATCGGCCTTAGTCGTTTCCTAACAGCGCACTCCAACAAAGTCAACAAAATCATTACATTTCATACGTGATTACAAATGTGTCATGGCTTAGTGTGTCAAGATTTTGATCTGCAGACGTGAACTGATATTGTGGGGCTCTAGCTCGTAAACAGTTAGTCATAGCCCCATCCCTAAAGACAACTTAGAGTGTGTCGCTTCAAACAATCGAAGGGAAGACAGGAATGACGACCTTTCTTTTCCATGTGCCATGGGGAAACGCGCGATGCGTAATCGCAGTGGTATTTAACTTCCTGGAATTGTAATGGTATGTAGGAGATATATCAAATAGTGATCTCAGTTATATGTATATATATATATATATACACGTGTGTGTCTCTTTTTCAGTTTCCATCTCTTCGTACACATTTTCTCATCAAGGCATTACTCTTTTGTCTCGGTCGGTTGAAGGCCCAGACAGACATTTTTACAATCTTGTTTTTTATAAGCGCTATTTTATAAGCACTCCGCCTTGTGCTTCACTAGTGGCCGTAAAGGGTTTAAGGTGGTGCGTGGTAAGACAGATAGACAGATGTTATCATGTCGTTAATAACCAGTATAGCGATGGCCAATGCTAAATAGCCGACTCTATGCATGCATATGGGTGTGTATAGTCAAAGCTGAAAACGGCTCTAAGAGCTATGCTTCAACAGAATAGATAATATGCACCTTATTTGACTTACTCACAGGTGTCTGTTGCTTCGGCAACCATTTTGTGACATCCAGTTACAGAAACGTGCATAGACAGTAGCGTAATCAACTATAGGCTACCGCCTAATGCTACTCCTTACATGATATATGTGTGTCTGAAGACTTGGTATCACTGGTATTTTTTAAGTCCCTTTAATCGCAGATATACCTCTACTGATAATTGTGCGCTCTCAAAGGCACCGCTGTTGCAGCCTGTACACACTATGGCGTCGCATACAAAGCAACTAAAGCATTTTAATCTTCTCATTTGAAACATGGACAAGCCAAAAAGTATTGGCGAAAATAAAGCACAAATAACCCTGAAAGGTTTAAACGTGCCTCCAGTTCAGGATGCCACTGGTGGAAGTAGGTAAACTTTGCCTGAAGAAGGCCTTAACAAGCCAATGAGATATTGTATATTCAATTGAGAGCCAAAGATGTATCGGATACGGCTATCGTGACTAGGTGCGTCTGAACGCACGTAAGAGTTCAAATAACATATATATATATATATATATATATATATATATATATATATATATATATATATATATATAATATGTAGTAGACGAAAGATTTTATAGACTAACAGCTATCAACCACTATATCATATCAACCCTGCTTCTTCTCTTATAGCTAGGAGACTTTCTCCATTGGTCTCTTGGAAGAAAGACTAAGCAACCTTATATCGACCAGAAATGGCCCAAATACCTACTTCTGTACAAGCGCTTATGCAGGATTGGCTTGTTTGCTAGCGAAACAATATATATATATATATATATATAGATAGGTTCTTTGATGTCTGCCTAGACAAACAATAACAGCATTCCATGACTATTCAAATGTTGCCGGGCAAACATAAACACCGTTACGATTGCTGATTTTTTTTTCTGAGATAGGTTAGGTGCACGTGCCCGATATGTTACATGTCATAAAGGATTCTACGCCGTAAATGGATACTGGTAAACGTACATAAGCAAAACGGTATTATATACTCATACACGAGTATAACAAGCTTTGTCGAGTTGACGCGTCTATTTCCCTGGAATCAGTCTCGGTCAGATTCATAATGCCGGTCGATAGCGCCGATAGCCGAAAAGCGACGTGTGTCGTTTGGTTGTTATGTTTTACCCGTGAATTGTGGTCGGTCGGTGGCGAGCAATCATCACCGACGGGCATTTACTAACACATTTAATATGTGAATTCACTATTATTGCATCACTCGATTAACGTTCTTTAGCGCCATAAACTCATTCATAAAGTTGGCCCACCCTAGAGCGACAAAAAAAAACTTTTACTACGGTTAGCTACTACGACTACTACTACTATGGTTAGCTACAGAATTATGACCAAAATAAACTAACACCGCGCAACAGTGAAAGTCGCCGTTTCTAAGGTTGGCCCCTATTTATACAATGAACTCGACTCAGTGAGTTAAATCACATATCTCTGTAACCCACACTACAATGACATAATCAATTAGTTATCACTTAATGTTTGTTAAACCAAAAAAAAAAATAACTCAACTAACGCTAATTTGGAATAATATGTCATGATTTTGTCGTGGCGTTACGGCCCGCACAGTGAACTGATGTCAAGTGCATGCTCCTTGTGTAATACAACAATCTCTAATAGTAGACGTATGTTATTATTGTTATTATAGAATTATTATTATAGGACAGAGAAAAACGCCACTACATCAAAATTGCAGCTGCTTATCGATTGTATGGAATCTTCATGTTGATCGTGCCGTCATTGTAGTAAGTTATAACGACTTAGTAATATGTTCGTTACAATGAACCACACAACAACAAAGTAATCCTCACATGTGGGTACTTCTATTTAGTGACGGCAAAATTGAGCCAAGTAGGCCACCATGAGCTAATGTGGTTGTGTTTGCATTACCATGAATGCGTATACTGTAAGTGAGAACGCACTTGTGTACGCTTCGCAAATATATATATATATATATATATATATATATATATATATATATATATATTATATGCGCATATTGCGTCTCCTATACCAGAAACAATTCAGTTCAGCAAGCGATTGCGTGAATAGCTGGCTATTTTTGCTAGCTCACGGGACGGTTACGTCAGTAAACCGTAATCCTATGAACTCTTACAACAACAATGGTATAGCTGTCTGAATCACTTCAAACTGGCTTAACCAAGTACATGGAGTTAGCCGTAAGGAGTATGCGAAGCTTAATCCATGCGAGCGATTAGCAACCATCATCCTCTTTTCTCTCGGGCTTTCTTCTCTCTCATATATATATATATATATATATATATATATATATTTATATATGTAGCGGGCCTTTTATTTTATTAATTAGTAGTAGTATTTAATTTAGTTTGGCTCGCTGTAGGTTAGTGATCACCTGCTGTCGAAAGAGCCTTATGATGCCGCTTTTAACGTCAACCTTCTCTTCCTAGAACGTCCTTTCACGAGAATCCCAATAATATCTGGTAATTCCTCATCGCCGGGCTTTTTCTTTCAGCACCATCTCCTCGGATCGAGATACTGCCACATTTTCGAGTTTGGCAGCGTTTACTCGGGTTACCGCCGGGAGTTGGGGGCGTCAGGCGGGCAACAAGATCTTGTCTTGCAAAACAGCTACACCCGCCTAAGGCATTTGTTGTCTGGTGTGACGTTCCCGATTTTAGCTTTGTTAGTTCAAGTCGACCTTCTTCATGGAGTTTCCTGGCCGCCCGGTGAAGCTCCTCCGATACATTCTTTATGACATTTTGGGTTTGAATGCACTTCACGGTCAGAGCTTCCAATGCGGACGCATGTTCTGGCAGAGCTTCTGTCATGGAGTCCACCATCTCCATCCCTGTCTCTATCGCCTTTATCACTTTCTTGTGCACCTTTTTCGGACTTCTCTGGGACGTTCTGGGACATTCGCTTCTGTCGTTGCCTGGTCATTAGGAATACGCGTTGTGGCTACCGAGCCAGTCTCCACTACATACAGCGTCTCTATCTTTCGCCTGAGCTCCCTCTCTAAGGCTCACGGCTCACAGCCCCGGAAGCTGTTCCGGGGCTTCTTCTTCGGGGATTTATAGAGCCCATATGTGAGAGAAGTTCCCTCCCTTTATACAGGCGATGATGGAATTTACATTCATGGGCAGATGATCCCGCTCTGTTCCTCCTTTATGCTGCAGCTATATATATATATATATATATATATATTTTTTTTTTTCTATATACACACATCATATTTATTCACCATAGTTGTTGGTAGTAAGATTGCATTGACACACATGGTGATATTTTTTATGGGACTGTCTTCTTCGGGCAAATTTATTTAAATTCAGTGATTCCTCATAAAACTTTGCATAATTACACATTTTCAACAATTGTACCAATTAGGACATTTTGCAGAAATATATATTTATATAGCTCGATTCTATTGGTATGATTTTATTAAAAACGTTTGCGCATTGTTAAATAGAAAAAGGCGTGCTCGTTAGGTACAGACATATGTATGTCTCGCTTATTTTTGTCCTCGACATAAAACGCTATTCACCTAATAGCGTAATATACCTTGAGTACCCAATACTTAGACGGGCTTATGCGCGAAAAATTTCGCAAGGAAGATCGCCGCAGATCGTGATTCAACACTAGGCCTCTAGTGTTCACTCCCGAGCAGGACCCACTCCCTGATCGGGACATACTCGTAGACTAAGGAGAGGGTCGCAGGACGGGACTCCCCTCTTCTGGTATCGATGTAATGGTTTACAATTTTGAACCAGAAGAGGGTGGGAGAGGTGGTTTTTAGTGGGTAGAACGCGCGGATTGGATCGAGTATTATACTCTTCCCCGGCGTTTAGTCCCATACTACCCTTCATTAACATCGAAGGGTGTGCGTAAAGCATTTTCCACCTCTACAAAAAAAAAACTTGAGTATGCCGTATATGATTTAAGCTTGTATGGTTCGTTGCATACTCCAGATCCACAGGAAACGTTGTAACTCGTAGTCGAGGTGACACCGATGCCCTCTAAGGGGATTGCTTTTTCCCGCATAAATGGTGTCGTTCCCAAACTGTCAAATGGCAACTACCAATTGTGCAGAACTGATATTTAATCGGTAATTTTTGTTTGGAATATTAGGTATGCTGGTCCATCTGCCGATCTGGATTTAGATAGTGAGTACATTCTTTAGCTTGTGAAAACCGCAGTGATACATACTAGTTCGCACACAGTTGTCCTTTACTTTGCCGGTAAACAATTTAACGTGTACATCCGCATGTATAGATTTCTAGTGCTCCCTAAAGTGCTATACTGTTTTTAGTAAGGACATCACATCTACCGGCAGATACATACCGGGTTGCCTTAAGACGTTCGATGGAACTTTCTGAGGCGTCTTCGGTAGACCTGCTTTATTGAACTGCATAACATAAATCTATCTACCGTGACTTCCGTCATCAAGCGTCCGCTCGAATCATGGCACTAGGCTAATTACGCCGTTCCGGCCTAATTAACAAATGTTTCGCCTTTAGACCGTGCCATACTACCGTGCCACTGTAAACAAATACACAGACGCACGAGTGAAATACTTCGTAATACTTACAAAGTATCTCACTCACTCTACTTTTGTGAGTGAGTGAGATACAACAAAAGTGGTTACAACAAAAACAATTAATGTTGTAATTACAATTACAGCAATTGTAATTAAATCCCACAATTACGGTACGTGACATAGGCAACATCCGTATTATTAACTACTGAATTAACTCCAAGATGTATCTTAATTGATACATTCTAATTCCTGCCAAAAAAAATCTGCCCTGTTCCGCATTAGATTGTTTCTGACGATTTCGGCATATGAATTGCCGTGGTAACCGCGAAGCAAAAGCACTATAGGAAAGGTAGAAGCTGTGTACACACGGTAGCGTGCATAAATCATGTATGCACGATGTACATACATGATTTATGTCTTCATAGATAACTTCAAAAAAACATTATATATATATATAGGTTAAACAAACCTATATATATATATATATATATATAGGTTAAACAAACCTATATATATATATATATATATATAGGTTAAACAAACCTATATTAGAAATTACAGTCTCACAATAAAAACAGATCCACTCGACATCCACTTATTGTGCATCGTACCGAAATCAAACCCACGATTTATGTCATTATGTGAGACGTTTATTACGTCACATTAGCACTGAGTTATGTAGCGACCTACAAAGAGATCTACTCTAAAGTGCACCTCCTGCAACGGCGCAGAGAATGATGCTTTATGACGCACGCTACTACAGTACACGACATAAACGACACACGAGACCTGTGTGAAGGACGTGCTTCGACCCATGCCACAAACAACAGGAGAAGTTGAAGGTGCAAGTGCTGCTTTAGAAACAACGCTAGAAAAATAATGAAAAAGCTAGAAAAAGAAAAGTTAGCTAGACACTGATAGAAACCGTCGTCGACTGGTTTTTAGTGGGTTGAAATTTCGCACTGTCGCCAGCTGCGTCAGCAGCCGAGGTATCTGAAAGTATGTCTTCCTGTCGTCCTGCAATCTATTTAAATATTTTACCCATACTTGTGTCTATCTCGTTAGATGGCGATAACATGGATTGGCATCGCCCGTCTTACTTTTTATCTTTTATCCGCAAAAGTAACTATCGCAACGTGTAGCTAATAACTTTTATTGCGTATTAGTTATATATATACAGGGTGTTGCAGAAATTTTTATAATAGAAATAGGGAATTGTAGAGCTCGTTAAAGCAAATATTTTTTCGAATGGAACATGGTCTCTGAGAAGTCTTGTTTCGGAGTGAGAGCGAAATTACTACAATTTGTGACACTAGTGTTTTTGCCCGACATAGGAGCATAAAATGTGCTGTTGCGAGACAACCAGTCCCCCTAGACAAACTAAACACACTGTCGTGTTCCTGAGAAAATTCTGCTTCTTCCGAAGAGCATATAAGGCCGGTCAGAAGATGCGACACGGTCGTTTAAAAGAGAATTCGTCAAAAATGAAGTTCTTTATTAGCTTTTACGCCAAATACTTCAGAATCATAACTCTACGACCACCCACGTGTTCAAAGCTAACATATTCAGCGAATCTGTCTAGTTGTCTCGCAACAGCACATTTTATGCTCCTATGTCGGGCAAAAACACTAGTGTCACAAATTGTAGTAATTTCGCTCTCACTCCGAAACAAGACTTCTCAGAGACCATGTTCCATTGGAAAAAATATTTGCTTTAACGAGCTCTACAATTCCCTAATTCTATTATAAAAATTTTCTGCAACATCCTGTATATATACGGTCTTCCGTCTTAATTGGCGCGCAGTTTATCGCCTGTACCTAAATGAAAACAGATATTTAGATAAAGCATGTTGCACAAGGCGTCAGGAAAGTTCTCTGGCAAACGTTTTTATTCAACAAAACCCCCGCTCTTTAACTCTGTTACCTTTTCATCTCGCGGTCTAATGCGCATACAAACCCTTGTCAAAGAACCCTATCCAAATCGTTGAACGCTCTCGTTCGTTAATAGCGGCAGTGAGCGAGTCTAGGTTAGCAAGCCGAGATTTGTTAGATTCTCGCTCAATCACGCCTTAAACGTGCAGAACATATGGTTGGGCTGACATATACGTGCAAGTTAAATAAATGACAGGCAAAAAGTGCATCGTAGAGCACGGTGGCGTGGTGCATTTGCCTGCGTCTTGCGACCGGACGAGACACTAGATAGGTGCGCGGGTTCGAGCCCCACCGTTGCACATTTGTACTTATGGGGGTCCGTCTATGAAGCAATGCCAAAAGCAGTCCCGTGGACGTACAAGTAAGAAAAAGGTAAAAAAAATATATACTACATCAATAGTATTCAGAACGGCACGACAGTATGATTGACAAGTGCACTCCTATCATTGAATGAAATGACACCAACGGTGTCGTTCGACACAGCGCACTTTCAGGTAGCTGATTGACTGCCTCACGGCCGTGCTAGGTAGGGTTAGGACAAACGCGAATCAGAAGTTCACCAAAGACCTACTTGACTTCATCAGCTGCGACGTGTCAGCGTCTTCGGCCGAAAGGAGTGGCGACAGCATCGTTTGCCACCACAACACGGACGACAACAACAACGAGCGTGACCACGCGCCCCACAACCCCCGCCGCCGCCGCCACCGCCATGGGGGTGACCAGCAACCCCGCACTCGCTGATCGACGCTGTTGACCTGCTTCATGTTGTTGTGATTGTTCGATTGAGCCGACCTCCAACACACGCCGGTCGTGTGTTGGACTCACACATACCACCTCCTCGCGTCAAGCACACTTTGATCTGCTACAGAGAACACATGTTGTTGTTGTTGTTGTTGCTGCGTCGCACATTTATCCGCAGATGTGTGAGCACCGTGACGGAACAGCAATTTGAGCACATCAAGTAACCAAGTATGTAAGGAGAAGGACAACGACAATGGCGATGACGACGACGACAACAGCAACAACAACAACAACAACGACACCAACACCGACACCAATAACTACAGCAACACCACCACCATCAACACCAATAAGTACAACAACACCAATAACTACAGACAACACCAATAACTACAGCAACACCAATAACTAACACCAATAACTACATCAACACCAATAACGACAATAACAACCATTCGTTTAGGAAGAAGTAGATAAGAAAGGTAACCGTGCCGAGGGAAACAGCGTTTGTCCGCTGCACAGTCTCTGCAGCAACCAAGGAGCAAACTATAATATGGCTTCGCACGTTACCATCACTGCCACCGTTACAAGCACTGCGATTTTAACTGCCGTCAACTTCTTGCTGCTTTTCGCCGTTTCGCTACCAGAGACTGCAACAATATGATGCATGACGATAACAGAAATAGCAAACAACAACAACAACAATCATAACAACGTCCCAGAGAAACAACAACAACGACAGCCCTCCTAAAACAAGACCCCCAACAACAACGGTAACAACGGTAACAACAACGGTAACAACGACAACAACAGAGTCAAATCCCGAGACCACACTTGAGCTGCTTGACGGTCGCTTTCATAGGTTGTCGCCGAGTGAACTGATCTCCTATGAGTGAGTAAAAAGTACATGTGTAACATCTGTCATTGTTATTGTTGCTCTTGTCATTGTTGTTGTTGTTGTTATTGTTGCCGTTACTGGGACAAGTTGTTGTCGTACTGGACAAGTTGTTGTCGTTACTGGACAAGTTGTTGTAGTTGCGGGCACAAGTAGTTGTTGTTGTTGTTGTTGTTGTTGTTGCTGCTGCTGTTGTTGTTACGGGCACAAGTAGTTGTTGTTGTTGTTGCTGTTGCTGCTGACGACTACGACGCTATTTTTGCTACGTTGCCGTCAGTACGACCTATGTACGTGCAAAGGCGCTTGCGTGCACACCTGCAAAGAGCGTCGTGGTGACCTGACGAAACTGAGACGTTGAGAGACAACACAACAACAACAACAGCAATAGCAAAAACAACAACAACAACAGCAATAGCAAAAACAACAACAACAACAACAACGACGATGCTGCTACTAACGATGATGGTGATCGTGTTGACGTTGACAATACGCACGATAACGTCCACAATACCAATCCGGACTTGACTTTCGACGAGAAGCAAGCCACCACCTGCACCAGCCGTGCACAGATGCTGCTCAACAATGACTGCTGCTGCTGCAGTAGCTAGCCAGCGGGGCTCAGCAGCTGTACGAACGAACTCAAAAAGTAGATAGTATACAAAGTTGTTTCGATTGACAACCGGGCTGTTTTTGGGACTCCAACAGCAGGACACCTCGTAGAGAACGACAACGACGATGACGACGACAAACTTAAACGCACCATACACACAACACACACACACGTCGATCACACATAGAAGGGACGGATGACCGCGTTTTCCGGCCTTACAATTGGTTGCTAATACCCAATGCTGCGGCTGCTGCTGCTACTGTTGTTGTCGCTGCTGGCGTTTCGCTGTGTGCGATGATGTTGTGTCTCTTTAATCGACAGCGTTACTTGCTCTCCGAATAACAGTACCAACATCAACTAGAATAGCAATAGCAGCAGCAGCAACAACACCAACGACAACGACGACGACAACAATAACAACACACAACAACAACAAACACAACAACAACAACTAACGCACCAACAACGACAACAACAACTAACGCACCAACAACGACAACAACAACTAACGCACCAACAACGACAACAACAACAACTACTACTACTATTACTACTACAGCAGGAGCGAGAAGCGCCGCACCGTACCTGTTACAACCAACGCAGCGTAATGCTGGCGCCGTAAATCCAGTCGTAGAGATGCTGCTGCTGTTGTCGTCGTCGTTGTCGTTGTTGTTGTTGTCGTCGTCGTCGTTGTTGTTTGTTGCTGCCGCTGATGAAAGTAGCTAAGCAGCCAATAATCGTACCAAGTATGTCAATGATAATAATAGTAACAGTAACAATAATTATCATCTTAGCAATGAAATCATAATTACTATCATTATCCATATGATAATGATGATGATGGATGATGATGATGATGAATGTTATCACTGATGATCACCGTGGGCTATCGTGGGTTGCGTTAGAGAGGAGTCGTTTGCATGAGGTGAATGGAGAGGGGGAAACGCTGTTGTTCATAGCTATTCTAGGTCGTCGTCGTCGCTGCCGCAGCCGCCGGCGTATGCTCGCACCAAATTCTCACCAACACCGAATTGTTGACGCAGACGGAACCGATTGACGCCAGTCCACGGCAGCGGCCGCAGCAGCAGCAGAAGCGAGCGTATACAACTACTCTACCATAAATAATCCCGGAACTAGGACTAGTGCAACGACTTCCCGTAGGCGGGAAGAGGAGCGGCTGGGGGGCGGGAGGGGGGGAGGGGGTCCTTTTGACCGGGAATAACCGCGAAATGCTCACTTGGCCGGGTGCAACAACAGGCCCAACAGGACAAGAGATCAATACAGACCTGGCCGCACCTCCTGACCGGCCGGCCGGCCAGCGAGCCAACCAACCAGCTAGCAAGCCTACACAGATATAGACCAGATAGGCCTCGTGCAGGAAGTAACCGGCCAGGTTAATAAGACCAAGTAAGGCTTTCGTCCCTCTGGCTTTTCCTCCGCCTGCGGCTGCGCGGTTAGGTATTGCTACAGGACAGCTGTTGACAGCGGACAGTCCAACAGCCAACGACATAGCGTGTGACGATCGTGGTTGTTGCTCTTTATGTTGTATGCTATTGCTAACACTAACGCCGCCAAGGTGATTGTTGTTGTTGTTGTTGTTGAAGTTGTTGCTGTGGTTGTTGTCGCAGTTGTTGTTGTTGAAGTTGTTGCTGTGGTTGTTGTTGTTGATGTTGTTGTTGCACTTCTTGCTGTGGTTGTTGTTGCAGTTGTTGCTGTGGTTGTTGTTGCCGTCATGGTTGTCATTGTATTGAAGGTTTTAACAGAGCCTTGTATCCAGAAGGCTGTCGTTTCAGATATCGAACTTGTTAGAAACCTTAATTGGCGTTTGTACTCTCGACTTCGTTAAGGTGAATGCCGGACGTTACATAATTCGGTCATTACCAAGAAATGAAGCTACGCACCACA
>QVRM01005969.1:2500-28297 GCA_003439945.1 Dermanyssus gallinae | reverse complement strand
AGTATTGTTATTGTTGTGTTGCTGCTGCTGCTGCTGCTGCTGTAGTTCAGTGACTGAAAAGCAGACGCAAAAAGGCCAGGCGACGTCGGCGGAGGTCGGCGGCCGCTAACAGCTGAGCTGGCGGCCGCCGCCGCCGAGTCGGCTCAGCTTTTGGCGGCCGCTGCGCCCGCTGCCGCCGCCACTGCTTTCTGCTCCTGCACCACCATCACCACCACCAGCAAAAACAACAACAACAACAGCAGAAGCACAGGCAGCGCCCGCAGCGGTTGGGCGGCCGCCCTCCTCGCTCTTCTACTACTCTACGACGACGACAACAACAACAACAACAATATGACCGTACAGTTAACGCCACAGTACATAGGCCGTCGTCCGCCGCCCCGCCAACAGCCCACCAGGCAACCAACCGACCAGACCGCCCATCTCTCCAAAACACGCAGCCATGACACTCTCATCCACTCACTCACTCATTCAATATCACCTAAGCCACACATAAACACTCAGACTGGGGTCAAGCCTCTTAGACTTCTAACCATGACTTACTATTATTACTACTGTTGCTGCGCTGCAGGCTGCGACGGCGCGCTCGAGTGAACCGATCAAAACAAAACAACAAAGTTTTGTTATTGTTGTTGTTGTTATCATTGTTGTACTAATCTTCGTCGTTGTTGTTTGTTGTTGTTGTTGTTGTATAGTTATTGTTGTTGTTTTAACGGGGTGTGTATCTCGTTCTCTTTATTCACACCTGCTTTTTCTCTTTTGGCACTATTTCGTCTGTCTCCCACTATAACAAATATTTCTCTCTCTCTCTCTCTCTGTCTCTCGCTCGTCTTCTCTTTATCTCCTACAGCGCAGTAGAAAACGGACAGTGGCACCATCCGACATTGATTGGCCTGATTGGTCCTACACGATATAGCATGTTATGTTTTCACTATATATATATATATATATATATATGTATGTACACGTCCATGAAGCGCAGTTGTCGATGTTGCTGTTTTCGTTAGCTGCCGACGTTTCGTTTTCCGACAAGTTTCGAGTGGTACGAATTGTCGAAAGTTCCGCTGCTACTGATGCCACTGACGCTGTTGTTAAAGCTATTGCTCTTGTTGTCATTGTTTTTAATATTGTTTCTAGACTGATTTGTTGTTGTTGTTGTTTCTACAAGAATTGTACTGTTGTTGTTGTTGTTGTCGTCGTCATGGTGGCCATTGTGAACGGCGGTGTGTTTTCTGTTGTCATCGGTCACGTCGTCGTCGGCGAATGACAGACCTACAGGGTAACGTGGCGGGCGGTCAACCTTCAGGGTTTCTATCCTTCTCTTCCGCAACACACCGACACCCAAACAGCTAGACATACATCCATCCAGTCAGACAGCCCGAGAAAAAACACACCATGACGACACACAACAACAACAACAACAACAACAACGACAACAACAGCAACAACAACAAATATCGAGTCGATGGCCACACGATGCGCAATACGTCTCCCGGCCCAGTAGCGGCAGCGGTAGCAACAACGGCGATCGCTCGTAGTTGTGTTTTTGTTTGTTTTTTTTTGTTTGTTTGTTTGCAGTCGAACGCCAACAGATTGACGAGTGAATGAGTGAGTGAGTGAGTGACTACTCACTCACATGAGCCGCGCTCCTCCACCCACCGCACATGAGTAGGTTGACACAACAGTAGGTCGGCACAGACAGCCACTCACATAGACAGACACATACGGAGGGCAACAACACACGACCATCATCACGTCACTTTTCACAATTGAGGCGGTTTTAGGTAGGCTGCACCTATATCTATCGCCGGCACGATATGCTCCACCACACGATTATATAGATGCACATATGATGTATGTTTACATATATATATATATTGGCCATGAATGCAAGTACGAATAAGCATATGTCTAGTGTGTGTGTAGGGGTTATCTATTGTCTATATATATATATATATATATATATATATATATATAGTATATGTACATATTATAATTAAATATAATAAAGTAAAAATATAATAATTAAACGTATATATATATAAATATATATAATTAAATATAATAAAAGAAAAATATAATAATTAAACGTAATATATATATATATATATATATATATATATATATCAGCCAATAGTTATAATCGATGATAGCAATTATCTAATATATAATGACTGAATTAAATGGTAAGTTGCATCAGCAAAACAACGGCAACCACCCTGCTACGCGAGTCGAAGCTTGCTCGCACTCGAATGTAGCCGCAGCAGCAGAACATGAGGCACTGTTACCAGGCATGCCTCATGTAATACCATGCAAAAAAACAATCACCAGATAATAGACACGGCCATTGCTGTAAACGTGCGTGCATGTCAACGAGCCTCCTTCGAGTCTAACACACTAAATGCCTTTACCATACATACATATATATATAGATATATATATATATATATATATATATATACGTGTGTATACTGCCGGGAAATAAACAAGAATAATAAAAATGTACCGCATTGTTCAGCAGTGAGAGCGACAGAAGCGTTTTAACGGGATACATTAATCACAAAATTAAAAAGATCAAGCGTAGTTCTGAATAATGTTCAAAAATGAATTCCCCTGTACCTGACCGCCCACCCACTAGTTAATACACAATAAGACGACATAACACAAGCACAACTTTGAAAACAATAAATAACCGCTACATGGATAAGCCTAGACGAGACAAGCATAAATGAACCAGACCAGCAACAACAACAGCCACTGGTTGGCTACAGGATGAGACAACTGCGTATGTGACGCAGCTAAGGAATCAAATCTAGTCGGCAGCTTGATCAACAACAACAACCAGAAGAATAGCAACAACAACAAACATTCAATCATAATAGCAACAGTCCTCAACTACAAACGGAATGAAATAGAGAGACACCAACAAAGAAAACAGCAACATTTCGACGTTGGACTGGCCGTATAGAGAAGATACATAGTCCTTCTCATCATCATCTCCATCTCCTTCGTCATAATCACCACCACCACCGCCCTCATTGTCATTATCATCATCATCATCATCATTATTATGATTCTAACTAATCGTGTTTCTTCATTTACCTGCTTGCTGACTATCATGTGTCTCACGGTTGAGTTATTATCATTGGTTGATTAATAATTGAGAACCAATTGACTGAGCTCGCACGACCTCGTTCATAAACGTTATCTCTCTCTCTCTTCTTGATTGTGAGCATACAGACTCGTAGTAGACGGTACTTGCTACTCAAGTACCAGTAACTAGCAGTTTGTATTTATTGCATCATTCGCATATAATCGATGATGATTTCTGGGGTTCGTCAACACCGCCGTGGGAGAGCGTGCGAACTTCAAAGACGACGACAGACAATACTCACTCATCTAGTTAGACATTCACTGACCTACCAGTCTAACCAAACCCAACAGCAACAACAACAGCATTTCTGCTATTTGACTCTTTGCAACAAAGGGGAAGGCATAGGTTCAATACCCCCCTTCTCCCCAAACCCCACCATGTCATCGTCGCCCCCCCCCCCCCGTCGTCGGTCATGCTGCTGTTGCTGTTGTTGTTGTTGCCGTCAAATCAAGTCGTCATCGTTTGTTGTGGTAGTTATTATAGTTAATGTTATTACTGCTAATTTGCAACTTTATTCCTACAGCCGCTGTGTCCTTAGTCTACGTTTACGAGTTCGGAACGAGCAGCACGGTTAAACAAGGAGAGAGAGAGAGACAGATCAGCCAGTAGCTTGGCATAGGTCAACCGAATGAGCTAATAAGGAGCTTTCAAGTTTGGTTTGACTGCGCAGTGCCTATTAGCCACCATTAGCCCAGCAAACCATCTATCTGCCTTCTTTGTGTCTCTCTGTATCGCGCTCTTTCTTTCTCTCACTCCCTCCCTTGCGATTTAATAATAACCGTGCGCCTCAAATTACACCGCTCTTAATGGCTGTCCCAAACTCATTATCACTATCCTGACCTCTACGACCATAATGAACCAATTCATGACCAATGAACCAAGACAAACCGACGACAATAAGTGGTAAACATCGGCGAATTATTTCACGCTTGCAGTAACAGCAAGAAGGAACGCAAAAAGAGACTGCCGCAAAGGACACTGATATATATATATATATATATATATATATATATATAAACTGCGCCGGTGCTGGAAAAAGAAAATAGCACACGGATTGTGCAGTCCCGTCGTGGAGTGCACGAAGCACACCTGGCGTGACTTCCCGAGAGACACTAGTCACGTCAAGTCGACAAACGACAAATGAATGCCAGTTCAGATTGGCTGATCATTGTTTGATCACTGAAGTTGTGATGATGGTGATGAATACTATTATATGGCCGTGTATGTTGTTGTTGTTGTTGTTGCTGTTGCTGTCGTAGTCATGCTGTCCCGGTCGATGTACAGTATAGTGAAACAGACAAGTCGATACCTCACTGATATCGACGTACTAACCGTATATCGGTGTCAAATGGCCGTGTCATCCATATTTAGAAAATTTATTTTTGAAACATCCTGTTGCTGCTAGTGCGTTTGCTGATTGGAAGAGAGTCTCATTTTTCATATATCAATTCTTCATTAATTCGTTCGTATGTATAATTAGGAGTGGTGATCAGATTTTCCTGGCCCAAACTCCAGCCAGTGCTGCCGGAGCCCTTGTTGCTGCTGCTGCTGCTAATGTTGCTACGTATTATTTGTTGTTGCATCGCAGTGGTGAAAGGCCGTTAGGCTACTTATCCTTGATACGCTTCCACATACCCCAAAAACCACACAGCGCTCGCTTTCGGGGGTAAACAAAGGGTCTTATCAGCATACGCGACTACACTGCGGGTACGACTTCAGTGTTTTCGGGTTTCACTGCATAGCAGGCAGGCTCTTGTTGATTACAAGACGTCCCGACCGAAACTGCTAGGTAGTGCTAACTTAATCGACACCCCAACAACGGTGTCGGTGGTGTCCACCACCACTAGAAACAGGACAGATTGCATTCTGCACTACGATCTCTGCCGCGTTGTTTCGTTGGCCACGAAGTACACACATCATCCTGATTCCATACGCACAACCATGCGCGTATTCCGAACCCACACGCATCTACGAAAAGCAGGTACCAATGAGGCAGATAATAATTAAAATGATCCATTCAACCCACTTTAAACAGTACCGACAGCGCGATTAAAAACAACCCCCTAAAAAAAAATTAATTCTAACACCGACAAAAACAACAACAACAACAACGCACACCCATACAGCCCTTACATATAGGCTACTAGAAGTACCCACCCAGGTAGAAACCAAAACATATTTCAGAAGCCGGCCGTGCGAGTTGAAGACAGGCAGGCAAAAAAAGCTACCCAACTACAATTATTATTTGAGTCCTACAATCGGAGGACCTCTGCTCAAAACGGCGTCGTAATAGATCACCTGGTTCGCTTAGGTCGGAGGCCGGGGGGGGGGGGTGGTCGGGCTCATGAGTAAACAACGTCATAGCCGTCTCCTCAACTCGGCTGCCATAGGAGGTCGTTGATGATTATTATTACTATTATTAATTACTATTACTATCAATAAATTATTTGTCTTCATTCGACTAACTAAACTGAGTGGACAAAATCTACGACAACAACGACAACGACGACGATGTTACGACGTCGGCCATGTTTTGAACAACGCTGAATATTTGAACGAACGTTCAATCGAAATGCGCACCTTTGCGAACTGCATCCGAGCGGCTAGAATCTGGTGTCGGCTAATCATGTTCAGAAAGAGCAACATCAATAACAACAACACCAGCAGCAGCAGCAGCAACAAAAACAACAACATCAACACCTTTGACTTTGTAATCAATTATTGTGCTAATGAATACTAGAAACACTGTAACATAGCATTGGGTTCGTAATCATAGTCATTGAAGTCTTTGTGCTGGAGCATGAATTGAAAAAGCAGCGGTAGTCACGGGTGACTGCCGTTGCTCACAGCAGAGCCATCAACAACGCAGCGACGACTACGACGACACCAACAAAAAAAAACACAAGTCCTCACGGTTCTACCGCTGAACCCCAGATGTAGCAGCAGCAGCAGCAACAACAACAACAACACAACAACAACGACAACCTTCATCACCATGAAGCCCACAACGACAACCTTCATCACCATGAAGCCCACAACGACAACAATCTCGAGCACCACCAATCCCACAAAACAATAACACCAACACTAACCTCTATCATGTCCAACTTTCGTCACCATGAACCCCACAACACCAACCTCCATCACAACCAACATTCATTACCATCTACCCCACAACACAACCCCTCAACAACAACAACCTTGAGCACCACCAACCCTAGAACAGCAACAACAACCTCGAGCACCACCAACCCCAGAACAACAACAACAACAACCAACACGAGCGACCCAATGGTCACCCCATCCCTCATCTATTCTATCTATAACATCGCCTCCCCCAATTAGAGTTTTTAGTGATAGTTTAACCGATATTGCTGTTGCTAGTGTGTTCTTGTTGTTGTTGTTGTTGTTGTTGCTAATGTTGATACAGGTTCAGCTGCTGGTGCGATATTGTTGTTGTTGTTACAAGTTCTGCTGCTGCTGTTGTTGTTGTTGTTGTCGGTAGAACGGCCGTGATAGGTATGCTCTCATATTCATTATGATGAATTTAGCCATCCGTGTTTTGCCATTATTTTTTTGTCATTTTTTGTCTCCCGGTCGTCGTCGCCACCGCCGCCGGCTCACTGTTTGGGCTACATGATCTGTCGATTTGTTCGGCCAGCCGCGCTAGTGGATTGCTATGGCTTTCGTGTGGTCGCATGTCGTATTGCCCATTACTGCTGTTGTTGTTGTGCTGTTGACGTACTGTGTTGGTACTACGATACTGCATGATTTGCCCCGTTTCCCCTCCTCCACCTCGCGCCCTGCCTTGCCCCAATGGGAAGCAAACAACAGAACACCAGCATGAACAACCACAACTATTGCAGTACGATGAACAACAACAACAACAACAACAACAACAAAAACAATAACAGTACGATGAACAACAGCAACAATAACAATAATAACAACAACAGAAACAATAATAATTGCAGCAGTAACAATAACAATAACCACAGCAGCAGTAGCAATAACAACTACAGCAGTAACAACAACAACAACAACCACAACAATAACAGCAACCAGCGCACCAGCAGCAATAACAGAAATACCACCTCCTCCAGGACTGAACGGGGAGCACAACAGCAACAACAATGACCAATATGATTTCGGCCACCTCTTAAAAGCTCCAGCAGCAGCAGTGGCACAGCACCATCACCGAGAACAGCCAGCATTCTCACTCAGTCCGTCATAAACGTAGTAAACAAACGAACGAACGAACGAACAAATCAATTTGTCCGCTCATCCGTCCGTCCGTCCGTCCATCTTCAATCGGTCACACAAGTACCCATCCAAATCCCATCGGCGACGAATGACGAATGACGGTGCGGCAATTCGGCGATACGTACGAATTCGTAACGAAAAATGAACGTCAGCATTCTCATTACAAGAAGTCGATCGTCGGTCGGTCGAAGTCGGTCGGTCGAAGTCGGTCGATTCGTCGCTGATACCGCGATCGTAACAACTCATCATCACACTCATCATACATAGCTAGCTTCCAAGCTTGCTTAGTTCGATCGCGCTCGGCGAATGGTCGTGGTCGCTGATAGATATATCAGGTTGGATACCAATCATGAGGCGTGAGTACTAAGTAGTGAGTGAATGAATGCGTGAGTAGTGAATGCGTGCGTTCGTTCGTGCGTTCGTTCGTTCGTGCTTTGCGCGTTCAGTACTCACAGTTGCTTCTCGAGTCAGCCATCGCGTTGCGCCGCCCCTCCTCACTTGCATAGATGACGATGGCAACCTGCAGACATGAAACGCATTGATGTTCGTGTCGTGCTTCTTTTCTCCTTGACTTTGTTGACTTCGTCGTTTTCGTTCTCTTCTGGTCGTCGAACACGCACTGCACTGCACTGCTGCTGATTAGACTGTCGTCGTCGTCTTTGTCTAGATCTCTATGTCGTCGTCTATACAGACAGTATGCTAGTCGTCTATGTCTGTATGCTGGCCTATCTGTTTGCCTGCTTGCTTTCTTGCCTGTATATCGGTCTGTCTGTTGGTCTCCTTGGCTGGATGGCGGCGGCGGCGGCGGCGGCGGCGGCAGCTGCGGCTGATCGCGGCCGATTGGCCGCCACCCGCGAGGGCAGCGCTGGGCAAGGGCGCACACCGACGCGCCCAATTCGAATATGACAGATGGCGGCCAGATTCGAGTATCGAGCGGGCGGGCGGGCGGCGCGCGACACCCAACGCGCCAGCGGAGGGTGCACGACTCGGCACCACCCCTATATATATACATATATATATATATATATATATTCAACTGTAAGAATACTGGCATATTTAATTACCTTACTATAGAAGGGGTTGTGGGAGCGATATATATATAAGCCCTATCCTAGACCTAATGCTTTGAGTGATGCTCCAAGCGGGCTGTGCACATGTTCTTACATCACAATTGTATATCTTATATATATATTTGTTAATATAATACTGGATAAATTATGACCAATGTCTGACCTCTTGTCATCGTCCCGGCTCCGCCCGGAAAGCTCAAGCGTTTAAGTAGCGCCAGCAGACCTTAAGGTGTATATATAAGGCCCTGCATCGCAAAGTAGTGCCACACAATTCCGAACTCTGGAGGAATGGGGAGGATTGAGGTTTTTAGTGGGTGAAAATCCTCCCACACTAGGTGCTGTTGGCTGCCAGTACCGATAGTGCATTAGCGTCTACAAACCTCTCATATGAAAAAAAAGACCTTAAGGTCTAAATGAAGGTGCCAACGAACGCTGCATAGCGTGTCGGGCGGCCGGCACAAAGTACACAGCACACGCCATGATGATGAGACGTAGCGGTCACCCATTAGTAGCCACATCAGATGCAGATGCTCAGACAAAGCTCTGAGGTCGAGCCCGGTGGCGTGGTGGGGGGTTAAGTCTGCACCTCGCAACCGGAGGAGACACTAGATAGGTGCGCGGGTTCGAGCCCCACCGTTGCACATTTGTATTTATGGGGGCCGTCCGTCTATGAAGCAATGCGAACACAACAGTTCCGTGGACGTTAAATCCTGGCTGAAGGTCAGCCCGAAAACTTTAGACAAAGCTCTGAGGCCATTTTGACTGTCTGGGGGGGGGGGGGGGGCTTAACTGTGAGGATTAGGGGTATTTAGTGGGTAACCCCGTACCATCGGGGAGTCTCACACTACCCACACGCTCCTCTACATCAGCGCTGGGTGTACATAAAGCATTTTTTCTCTACCACGGAGGATAAATTGATACTGGGAAGGCACTTTGCTGTCCTGAGAAATAGCTCATTAAGGCCGATTATTGTCGATTCGATGCTGATTAACGATTGTCCAACAGGTACAATAAACCGGTCCCTCTACAAAAATTAATTAACCAGATTAACGAAAAACATTTAGGAATTTTACTAACTACAGCTTCTCTTACAGGTCTTTTGAAGCCTTCAGGGCCTTTTAAATACTAGAGAAGATCTTGCGGTATATTCACAATGTCCAAGCACCCTATTACCTCGGTGCGATCTTAATTGTTTTCTATTCCGAATTGCATACATCATACCATCCATATCAACCAAAGTGTCATACTCTCACCATGTGATACATACGTGCGTATTTTCCGCAGATCTTTTTGAATGATGCAGTCACTATCGGCATCAATCTAAATGTATGCAGCAGATGCATAGATGAGATTACGAATTCTTGGCAAGTGCTTACATAGAGTAAATTACATTAGTCCGCTATTGCCTGTAACATGCACAAGAGACGACATTTAATTATTCCTATTTCGAGTATAGTGTTACATCAAAAATTACATGCCTAATCTTCCCCAGTTTTGGGATGGTGGTATTTCTTAACCCTGCCGAAGTGCAATCGCAAGGATTTCTCCTGGGGTCTCCACCTTCTTGATCACGGCGGCCCGGTAAATATGGCATAACCTTTAATATAACCTAATTGCGTTAACAAGCAGTTTCAAAAACTATTGTTTAAAAGTAGGAAAACATCTTCTGTTTTATAATGGGTATTGCTTGCTTGTTTAGCGTTTTCGTAAGCCATATAGGCAAACATTCTCGCTTTTTAGTAGATATATAGATAGGTTTTATTATTCTCATGAGTGGTTTAGATTTGTACAGAAGTTCACAGCTCCTCAAAGCCATCAAAGTAGGAGTGTTTATATTGCATGTCTTCTTATAGTAGTAGTAGTAGTAGTTAAAGTTAGTCTTTAGTGCTTCAATTTTAACTAATCAATTTGAATTAATATACATCAAAAACACCACACCCATGATGTACATGTAAGCTTTAAATGCCTCTACACAAGCAGACGGATCTACCCGATACACAAGATTGTATATATTTTTTAAGCTCTTTAGACTCTCGTAATGGGCTGAGATGCCGGTGGCACAATAGGATCTAAATGCGCCCACGTCATCTCGTTCTCATTACAAGATCTACATTGGCTTTTTCCAGCCGAGGCATGTTGCTGCAGCAGGGCAATGACAACCACGTCCAACGAAAACAACCAGCAGGATCGAAACTTGAACTCGCGCTTATCGGTCCTAAATCATGAGTGGTTACCATGGCAACGCCCAGTTTCGAACGGTGCGTTAGCCGCGCAAGTCACCGCCGCTACTAGCGATTTCGATTGCACCGAAGCAGCATTTGTTATCGACGTATCACATTACGACACATTACGATTAATATTAAATAAATAAAAGCGTGCACAAATGTATCGTAATGTCGCAAAACTTTCTCAAAAGAATCTGCACTTAACAATTAAGTCAGCTGCGATAAATTGGGTCTTTATGTGCCCAACTGACCATCCGTCATGCAGCCAGGCTGAACTCGCATAAGATACTGTAAATAAAACGCACTTAAAAATAATGAGCTTGGGAGAAAGCTCAGCCTTATGGAAAGAAGTTGTGCTACATTATTTAACTTTATATATAATAAATAAACACTAGTGTAGTTATCGTGATGATCTTCTATGTGGACATGCCAATTAGAAAGCTCCGTTGCACTCAACTAGAAGGCAGAAAATAGAAGACGTATTAACAACGCCTACAACTATGAAAGGCGTAATGCTGCTCATTTCCCTTTTCAATCCAAGAATTCGCCAGGATTGTTTTGCAGAAGTCAGCGGAAAGCTACATATGTACTGGACTCAGCTAGTTCAGGCTTTGCGGCCTACTGACTACTATTTACGTGTTGAATATTGTCAATGGTGTCTGCAGAAATAGAAGACTGAGTTCCCTGCATTTGTGCTATTCACAGACAAAGCTTCGTTCATACCAGACGGCATGCGTAATTGCTTTGGTGGGCCATCGCGCCCCCGCATGTGATCCGCCCGCATGCATGCCAGGATCGCTTCTCCATGAGTGCTTGAGCCAGAGTGGTAAACAACTACTTTGTAGGTTGTTAGGAACTTTCCGGAGGTTTAATAGCGAGAAACTTGCTACGCATTTCTGAGCAGGGCTTTACCAAAACGGCTGGTGGAGGTTCCAGAAAGTATTCGCTTGAGGTTATGGTTCCATTTGCACGACAGAGCACGAGCTCACAACGATGCTGGGGTACGGGGGTCGATCGATGGATTGGCCGATGCTAAACCAAATGAAAATGTACACGGCCAATATACGGTCACCCAGTTCTGACCCTATCGAAGACCGCCAGGTACAGACCTACACTATTGTCCTATTACTTATTAACACGGGCCTCCATGGGAATGCGGGAACATCGCAGGCTGGAAAAACGCCTTACGTTATTCATATCATGCATTGAACCACAACCGATTTGGTACCAACATTATCCTCATTAATTAAAGCGCATTTTCCTGAACCTCTCAGACCCACCTATTGCTATAACAAAAATGAATAATGTCACTGTCATTCCTAGACAAGGTGTTTCCTCTACATTGGCTTTAAGTGATGTTAAGCACTTTGGGGCCCTGACGCTAGACAGAATGTTCCGTGTTGTTGTTTTTGTTGATGCTGCTGCGGCTTATTCAACTGTACTTTGTGTTATCGGTGTTACTGTGTTGCCTACTTAGAAATAATAAATGTGCATTAAGCGTTGACTTTTCGTCGTATCGCGTTCTGGCTCAAACAGTAGGTCTAGTGTAGGTAGAGCCTTAGCAGCCATCTATTGATGCTTCCAAACCGGAGACCACGTACACGCTTGGAAAGTACATTATGTAGTCGAATATAAAATCAGTATAATAAGACACCAAAATTGGTGCGTAAACAGTTCGCAGTAAAGTGTTACCGCTAGTAATGAAATAACTAAAGTCGCTGCTAAGCGAGCACCAATATCTAGATCGCTTGTGTGAGCTGGGCTAGGTAGGCAAATTGTCACTTATTTAGGTAGTTGAAGTTGAGTGCAACATTGTTTAGTACATTGTTTGCTGCTAAAATACCCACCTTATCGAATGCGCTATGTTTAATGTTTTTTTATATAACTGTGTTATGTTGGATTTCACTTTGGAGCGTAGAGTTTGCTCCAATATTTTTTTCACATAGATTCCTTAAGATACTTGACATTGGGAGGCAAACACTTAGATATGGCCTAACATGTCAATGGTCATAAGTCACAGGGGATATCTTCAGGCATAAGCGTCGGCACGAAGCTTTTTACACGTAATGGAAGACGATCTGCTATCACGCCGTGGTACGACAGTGGTATGCACAAATGAAGCTCTGTACAGTTTATTTTATACAACTGTCAGCGAGAAGGAAGTGCATTAGTGAGTTTCGAAGAGCTTCGATCGACCGCAGAAAATGAGGCTTTTTTCCCGAGGGGCGTGTTCGAACGGAACATTTTATCTGTACAAATAATCCCGTGAAGAACCTCCAAAAACAGCAACGGATAAGGAAAATGTGGCTCGTGTGATGGCTGCGATCGGCAAAAACTCAAACATAGCATATGCATCGCTAGTGGAGTGGAGACGTTGGGCTTGATTGATGTGTTCCTTAATAAGGTTCTTCATGACCACTTCGTACTCACCAAGACATGTGCTTCAGGAGTACCTCATGATTTTTCGCAGGTCGAAACAGAGGCGCGGGTTTTTCTGGCTCGAGAATTTCTGATGAAATTTAACGAGAGCCCATGTTCGTTGTTCTCGAGGCTCTTCACGAATGGTAATACCAGGCTACATTTTTATGACTCTCTACATAAGAGCTAGAGCTCGCAGTGTTCAGGCAAGGGACCTGCAAAAGTGAAGCGCCAGCAGTCAGCTGGCAAGGAAATACAATGACGAGCGGTTATCTTGTAGAGTGCTACCATTTTTTTTTCGTCGCTCATTATGGTTCCTTCATCGGGACAGTGTGTCGGCCCACTGGACTTAAAAGAGGTTTCTGGAGATAGGCTGGTGAAGCAGGCAATTTATTCACCTGATTTGGCATCGTGCGATTTCTGCCTCTTTTTAAAATGAGTAAGAAATCAAGGATGACGATTTAAAGCACGCCAATCGGAGCTTGAAACAGTCGAAACAGAGCCGGACCAAATCGAGACGTTAAAATCTGAATAGTGATTATACTTCCAGAAAAAAAGATAAAAAAAACATATCTATATTTTATCATATAAACGAAAAAAATAAATTCCTACGGAGTTGGTAGATTCAAAGTCCAAATGTATAACTATGAAACTCCAAATGATGTGAGTGTAGGAGGTGGCCAGGCGCGTTTACTTCCTGCATCGGTACCCTGCCTATCCTTCTTGTTTTTGAGCTAGACAGTGTGATGCTAAATGCCGTGTACGTTTACCTTATCAACAAACGTTACGTCTACATCTTAAGCGAAAAGAGCTTCGAATACTTCTAATGCTAGCCCTTACCCGGACATATTTCCTGTGTTTTTAGAGTTTCACTTAACAGCGGCCGATCATGTTTTCAGAATTATTGCCACATCGTTCCCAGTTTAATGGGCAACAGGGTTACTGCTGTCGGCTGTTCAGTCCGCTGATTTCGGTCGACGTGTCCTATGTGTTGTTGGCCGGCCAGGTGAGCACATTGTCCAGCCCATTGTCTGTCAGGTGATGGGTGCATAAGCTGACCAAGACGCAAACGCACAAAAGAAAACTAGCGACAATCTTCCTGCGTATTCGCTTGTGTTGCGACTAGGTAAAGGTTTCGAGCTGACCCTCAGCCAAGATTTAACGTCCACGGAACATTTTCACATTTTTCACATTGCGTCATAGGCGGATCCCCATAAATACAAATGTGCAACGGTGGGGCTCGAGCCCGCGCACCTATGTGTCTCCTCCGGTTGCGAGGCGCAGACTTAATCCACCACGCCAGGTAGACGCCACACAACTATTGGCAGGGGGCTCTACACATTGCGGGGGTCATTTGTGCGATTGCGGAGGTGTTCGTTACAATGAAATGCCGATACTGTAGTGTCCACCCCCATGGCTGGCCGTCGACCGTTACGAGTTCGCCATTCTCTCGCTCAAACAACACACGTCCTCTGCCTGGCTCGCACCAATGACTACTGATTCATTTGTTCTCATGCCTTCTTAAATACTCACAGATTGCCCGCGCATTTAGTGACTTCCCGCGTCTTCGCTAGTGGGGTGGCGTCATCTTTTATTTGGCGCCATGTATATAGCTTGCTTCGCCATTGCCGCTAACCGACGCTGTCTATGCCTGCGCTGCTTAACGGACACTGCTATCCTACAGATACATACATGCCTTTACTGAGAGCAGCAGGTGGTTTGCTTGTGGGGATAGCTTGACAACCTATTAGTTTCGCTAGGCAGTTGCGTGTTTGCAAGAGAATTGTTTTGCTAAATTTGGATAATATTTGAGTAGACACATGATTATTGCCTTCTAAGGTCTATTGATACAACCGGTACGGGCTGCAAGACAATTAGATACCGTACTCACGCTCTTCACATTTTACGCCATTCAAGCAATTTGGATTTAGACACTGATGCGTGCAGTATTGCTTTTCTTCATTTGCTTGTTTCGCCCCACATGATCGAGTTCTGAAGACATGATACGAGGCTGGTGTCCCTTCTTCCTCCTAGTGAGCGAATGATATCCTAATTGTGTATATCTGAGTAAATTTGGAAACATTTAGAAAACGTTCTGAGAAATTGTATTTTATAAAAGAGATACATATTGCTGTGCAACAACCCGATAACCTATCGTTCCTACACTTGTTTAATAATAATACATTTGTTGGACGACTGAGTATTTTGAAAACGATTTCTTTTCTGATACATTCTGTAGCAAGTAAAAGCAATTTTGCTCAGATTATTAACTTCAAGCATGTGTATGTCAAATAAAACTGATCAAGGCGTATATGTCTGCAGATTAATGTAGGCGCTCATACTTTTTTCACTCGCTAAACAGAAATAAATCCCTTTGCTATTGAATATAGCCTCGGGCAATGCTGCTGTGAAAAGCGTCCTTCTATTCAAGCCTCTCGTAAAGCCTCTCATATTGTTGTCTTTCCTTTCACACCAGACTTACAAAGGCGTTTGTTTTTCTATCATGAGACGCACGTTTCCACTCTTTTTAACATATTGTGTGTGCTGTCCTCTATTTTGGAAAGTAGCCTGATAAATAATATACAGTGTTACTTGTGAATTGCACGAGAATCTCTATCTAGAAAACTAAATCTGAGAGAATTAAATTTTATGATTTCGGCTACAACGAGAAACAAACATTTACGCAGAAGAGCGACTACTATAGTTGGCTAGACATCATTCCGGACTGGCTAAGAATTTAGTGTACACAGCTAGGATAAGGGCTATAAAATTGAAGCGCTTATTTGTAGCGTTTTCTCGGTTTTCGAGGCAAAGTGAGTAAGAGTTGTAAATATATTGTTACCCAACCTGGGCGAAAACAAGGACATAGTGAAAAAGTATTTAAACACAACTATTATAAGGTATCACCATTTATTATTATAATTAGATAACTGCATAACTGTATATATGCATGTACATATGGGCGCACGTGTATGCTGCTGTAAATAATTCGTATTAAGTCATATTATTAAAACAGCGCCAAATATGATTTGCATCCAATTCTCGACCCAACCGGTGGAATACCAACCGCAATGTTGGGATGTGGGGATTTAGCACTATATGTAGGTGAGCGACTGTCATCATTGTTAACAAGGGCGAGCTTCGATGCTCCGCACACAATATACGTAACTTATGAACGCGGATCCACAAATCCCTCATTGTGCTGACACTGACACTAGCTCTAGGGCAATTACCGCGTAAGTGTCAATTGTGCGTAAGTACCATACGTCCCTCGACTGGCTTCAGGCAAAGGTTCAGCGAGGACATAAGTTCGACGAGGAGCACCTGACGGTTCGAGGCGACACATTCAACAATTTCCTCGAATTCTCCAGGATACTCTACTGGGCGTAGCGCGACGCGCTTTTTCAGCTCTTCAATGGCGTCCTCTCGAGAGCGGGCTGTTTGCTTCTTGGCTATGGGAATACCCGAATGGGCCTTGCTCTTCGGAGAGGGCGAGTCTCGTTGGCTGTGCTGCTCCGTGACGTCCTGGACCGGATCAGCCGACCGAGAGTTCGACGGCGGCGAAGACGACGACGACGATGACGACGACGACCGACGAATCTGTTGTGTCGGGTTCGGCCGTGCCCGCATGGACCGCATGAGACAAGGTGACACGTCGTGCCGGCGTCACGGGCACCATTGGAGCGACGCGAGCCTCTGTAGCCGAAGCTGCTACCCGATCAGATCCAGCTTCACGGTTTTTGTAGATGTCTTTGAGAACTTTGAGAACGCGATCGGAGGGCTTTCGGTTCGAGTGCAGCGCGATCCGCGTGTACACGTCGGCTAGCGTGCGTCTCGGGAACAGCGGCGAGTTGATCTTGTAGATCCGCAGGCCGTTGCCGCCGCCGCCGCCATCATCATCATCACCGGCGTCTTCGGTGATCTTCACCACGTCGCTGAACTCTCGCTTGAGGACGTCGACCGTGAACGCCTCGGAGGGCAGCGCCGTCTGGCTCCCACTGACCGCAGCGAACTCACTGATGAGCTCTTTAAGCGTCACGCCTTCGGGCGGAAGACCGTTCAGGATGGCAGCCATGATGTCTTTGTCGAGCAGCTTGTTCTGCGGGAACTGCTGTTCTCTGGTGATGCTGTCACGACGTAGAACATCCGCCCGCTCGTTGTCACTCGACGAGGGGTTGCGGACAATCGACACGCCGATATCGATTGACCCGCTCGGCGAACCCGAGCCGCTCGACGCACCCGAACCGCCGCCGCCTGTTGACTCGGACGACAACACCGACGACGCTCGCGACGACGACGACGACGTCGACGACTCCACGAAGACACTCCGTGACATGTCGCAGACGCTGCTCTCGCGTAGGCTGCGGTCCTTCGGCCGGAACATGCTCATCGACATGACGTCGCGGCACTTGCGAGGCGGCATCGACGGCGTGAAGCTTCGATTGAGTGAGGGTATGCGCGACAGGGCAGACGCTCGTTTCTGGGCCGCCACCGCGGTCGGTGTCTGGACGGCGTTCTGCTGTCGGATGCGCACGCGAAGGTTTTTGCCCGATGACGCGAGCTCGACGTCGGGCGTTCTGTGTAGCAGCTCCTTGATGCTCTTGAACGGCAGGTAGGATGGCCGGCTACCGTACACTGCCACGTAGCGTTCTTCGAGATCGCGCACATAGATGCCGTGCGATTCTTGCTCTGCAATGAGGTCGTATACACCGCACCGACTCATTCGATAGCTGTATGTAGAATCAATAGGCCCTTATGAGGCCCCGCTTGTCAATAGTGGCACTTAGCGCGCAAGACCTAAGTAAAGTTTTTCGGGCTGACCCTCAGCCAAGATTTAACTACGTCCACGGAACTGTTTCTCACATTGCTTCATAGACGGACTGCCATAAATACAAATCAGTGCAACGGTGGGGCTCGAACCAGCGCACTTATTGGATCCGCTGTATCCGGAACATACAATATATGTCTCCTCCGGTTGCGAGACGCAGACTTAAGCCACCACCACGCCACCGAGCTCGAAAAGCGCGCAAGACCTGCCGATTATTAAATGTATAGTCGCTGGGCTGGCCTCCCCCACTAAGTCGCAAGTTGAAACTGCGAGCAAGCGGCTCACAAACCTCCTTCTCCGAAAAATGTAACTCTTTAATTAGGAATAATATCAGTCAATTAACGTTAGCAAGCCCTCAGACGAAACAGTAGCATGTACACGTATATTTAGTTTACACGAAGAGAGCCGCTTTAGTCTGCGCAAATATTCTGCACGTGTTTGGGTATCATTATCCATATAGAAAGGTGAAAATTTTGAACATGTAAACGTGTCTTCATGTAAACAAAGGGACAGGTGCAAATGGCACTCAATGCGACACAGCATGTGTCATATTGGGTGCAATTACGTACACGGTGTTGAATAAAAGATCGGAAGTAAGTGTTGAATTGGATCATGCGAGTGGCCCTCTGTTTACGGCTATCCGACTTCTCACACACAGAAATGGGATGCTTTTTGTGTGATAACACATAACACACACAAATGTGATGATTTGCAAATGCAGATGAATGATTGTGACTGTGTTAAGCTGCGCTTTTGCGGTTTGCTTTATCTCAAAGCCAAGTTTTTTGCTTGGTTTGTTTATACGTACCGCGAATAATCTGCAGCAGTCGCTCCTTGGAGAGCTGCGGTCCATCCTCGTGGCACATGTCCGTAGCGTAGTCCGAATCGCGAAGCCCGATCAGTGTGTCAATCATCTCCCGATTGCCCTCCTGCACGTATACCTGTTCAACGAGCAGAAACAGAGCAGAGAGGGGCGAAGAGAGCTTTAGAGATTTCACGAGTTCAGTCTAACGCAGCAACAGCAGCATTGCAGCTCAGCCAGCCGGGCGGGTAATTTAACTGTATTTTTCGCACAAGACGATTGTGCAGCACCATTCAATGCTGGTGACCTAAGCAAAATCTGTCTTGAGCTAGAGATATGAGCGAAAGATCACCTCCATCCTCGACATTACCGCGCCCCCTCCCAGCGCCGCACGACCGGTCGCGTTCATGTACTCATCGATGAATCGGGCTCAACCAGGTTTGAGTGTCTGTCGTAAGGCTCGCAAATGCGTGGTCGGTCCCAAGATGTTCGAGTTGTTGTTCTTCTTGTTTTTATTGTTGTTGTTGTTCATATTGTTGTTGTTGTTGTTCTTATTGTTGTTGTTGTTGCTGTTTTTGTCGTCGGCTCGTCAGTCTTAATGAATTAAGTACGCGTGCCACATTCGTTGCGTCACGTCATGAAGGGAGGCTCAAGCAGTCAGGAAATCAATTGTTCTATGCGCGTTCGTGTGTGTGTGTGCGTGAAAATATTTGTGTCTATATGTAATACTGATAGATAACCACTCTTATATGTGAAATTGCACTGCAATGCACTGCTTTTCTTGTAATTACAGACTGTAGTGATCTGTTGTCCAGACTTTGTCAAGATATATAATGTATAATTGGTAGGGACACACATTGGACATTCTGTAATTGACAGTGTGTCTCCATTTCCGCTCTCTTTCTCTCGCTCTCCCTATATATATATATATATATATATATATATATATATATATATATATATATAACATTTTAATGCCTTCAGCGGTCAACTGGCATTTAGGCATCGCAGATTTTTGTTGAGAGCGACGCATTGTTGTGGTTGTCTATAAATGGGAAGTGGCGACATAGTCGGCAGCGTTAACCCAGCTTTGTCTAATCTGAGCAACCACATAATCAGCCCGATGCGACATCTCGCGAGCGGGCGACGAGCTCTAACGGCGCCGACACGACACCCTCGATAAGCAGTTCCACTCCACCAGTGCCGATATCGCCAAACCTTTGGCATTTTCTGCCATGCAATTTGATCCAGAGTTTTGTTCATGAGCACTGTGACTGCCCTGTGGCTAAAGTGCACCAATTAAGCCATGTAATATGCTATGATTCCAATTATTTGTCGTTTCATTTCGTGTTCATCGCCCTCTCTACACGTCACCCCCCTCACGCAATAACAAGGCCATCCGAGCACCGAAGCATGATCTCATGTAGTACAATGAACCTATGATGTCATGCGCTTGGATGATATCGATTGAGGTTCAGCGAGACATTTGTTCGGCAATTTAGCTAATTGAGTTTTTAGCGTCTATCTCTCTTTTACACACGAGCTATTCTGCATTTACTGTGCCCACTTTGTGTTCATTTTGCGTAGTAATTAGAATAGTAATAATTAATAATTAAGAATAGTAATAATAATATAATAGTAATAATAATAATAATAGTAATAATAAATAATAAGATAGTAATAATTAATAATAGTAATAAATAAGTTAGACAAACACTACCAAGTGACGCATTGAAGGTGTTGACGCAACAACGCCTTCAATGCATCACCTTGGTATATATTAGGACATTGATCTTGCCAGCTTGTAGTGACACGTTCTACCTGCATGTAACGAGCAAATGATACTCGTATTCTTGCACACCCATCTCGAAGTCAAGTACAGATGATGAACAGAACGTGGGATAGCGACACTGGGGAAAATACCGATTGATAATTTGTTTAGCGTCAAGTGCGCTCTTGGCGTTGAGCGTGACCAATGCCTGCATCATTTTGTTAATTCGACGACATGACATTCTCCCATTTTGTAAGTTCAACGGCATGATATTCTTCCGTTTTAATATGTATATATATTTTTAATTTTATATATATATATACACATATGTATATATATATATATATATATATATATATATATATATATATATATGTGACACGTTGCGGGGTATTAAAAACAGTGAAACCTTTCCACGCGCGAGCAGTGAAAGCTGTCTAGGTCACTCTCTCACTCTAGCGCTCCTGTTGTCTGGAGCTTACGACGTTATCCCAGCGTCTTGTGCTCCTCCTGTGCTCTTTGCCCCTCTTAACCTGCACTATAGCGCAGCATTGCTGGGTGTCGCCTCTGGCTTGTTCCAAATATTGTCTCTCCTTTTTTTCCGTCTTTCTTCCTCTCTCTCTCCCTTCCTTCAATCTCTTTCTCTCTCCCTCATCTCTTTCTCATGACTATACTATTGCGTGATCTCAGTCAGGCCTTAGGTGGTTTGGTGTCGCCGACCGGTCAATGGCCGCCCACGCCATTTTGTATTGCTAGAATAGTCAGTAGTTAGAGTAGTTAGAGTAGTTAGAGTAGTCGCAATAGTTATTTCGTTTGTCGTGCACACACGCATCGACAAGACAGCACAGTGGCACGATTACACACAGTTTCTATTCTGGTTGTAGTAGTAGTAGTATTAGTAGCTGTATTACGGGTCCCAATTGCATCTAGTTTTCTAGTCGGTAGCCTGCCAGATCTACGTTTAAACCGTACCAACCGGTCCATACAGTGCATTACATTTGTACCTACAACAATGCAACACTGCCTACGAATGCTTGCAGGCTATCGTCCGTTCGCTGTTAACTAGCGTTCGTTAACGAAGCTCCAAACTAACAAACGAACTAACTAAGTAAATAACTGGAAATAGTATCTCACCAGTTATTAGCGCAACAGTAGCTAGAGGCTTAACTGACAGCAGAGAACAATAAACTAGTCACTATATATGTGATGACAATAGAATTGGGATTTATTTACTGCACACACACTACACACATACTTTATGTTCATGATGGAGACAAGGGGGATCTTATCTAATATAGCTTAGTGAAATGTCTATGTGAGCAGCATCTACTGCGCTAAGCAGTCTATAAGAAAAAATATAACGAGTTAGTCACAGACGGAGAAGAATATCTGTTGTCAATAAAGCTCGCCTGCTATTCGTGTTATCTACGCTTTAACTAAAAACACAATTGTATAAAAATATGCTTTTCATTACCACAAAGGACTGTGTGTGACTGCTTTGGCGGATCAGGTTTGCGATTAGTTTGCTACGGGCTTGAAGTTGTTTGCGATCGTTTCGCTACGCTTTGTAGTTTTTGAGAATTGATAAACGAGCACTTCCGGAAAGAACTGGAGTTTTCTCATTGAGAAAGCGTTGACATAAAATACGTTTGTAAATTGGCCGAAATAATCCAACACTACTTTCTAACTCTCCATAGACCTGCATACAGTAGCCAGTATAGCACAATTGACCTTATTTATCAGTGGTGCAAGCTGAAATAGACAGGCAGGGGTTTGAGGAAAATAGTATATATATATATATGCGCTCACCTTAACGGCGATTATGTCTCCGTCGATAGCTTTGAGCGCAGCTGCGACTGTTTCAGGGGACTTTGTCGAAATCTTGTCCTTGAAAAACTTGTCGTAGTCAGTTTTTAGCGAGCTCAACCTGAAATGAATACGATCAATGTACATATATGTAGAGCAATTTTTCTTTCCGTTTTTGTCCGTATAGTATCTTTGAACATGGGTGTTAATAAATTACCATTTTTACTATGATCAACTAAAATCAAGATCCCGACAGCCGCATTTTTTAAACTGGAAATGAAAATCAATCAATGCACGACCGAAAACTAGGTGACGTATAGACTTGCAAACGGCCAACATCTCGCCATACGAGTAAGCAATTAGTGATAATGGCGAGAGCGATGATTGGGATGATGGTGACATTGACTCTGATTACTTTTTCTTCTAACTAGTTGTCGTCGAACCTGTAGCCAGGAATTGTGACGCTATCAACCGTACTCTGTTGAGATACTGGTACTATACTGTGTTGAGCCTGCACGATCTGTCCGATCGAAACGCTAAACTGACTGATATACACACGAACTCGCGCGGCACAAATAAACTTAAGAACCTGCTTACGCACCTGCACGGTCGTCGCAGAAGAGGAGAGAAGCAAAGGCAGAACAAATAGCGAATCAGGGCACAAACAAGCAGACAGACAAAAATACAAACAAACCAATCGAGCTTGCCTTCAATCATCGCAAATGCTGAGCTGCGCAACGCTTCACTTCACTGCACTGGCCAGCCCACCCCATTCCACTTTACCTCACTTCACCTCACCTCACCTCACCAGTGCGTCAGTCCGCTTGACATGAGAGCCACAGAGAGAACCACACACCATGGTATGTGCCAGTACCATGTACCAACGCGTAACATACGTACATAGACACACACGTACACCGCATGCATCTACATGGTTGTTTGTTGTTGTTGTTGTTGTATATCAGCTATCTGCCTCTGCATGCCTATTGCCTTTGCAAGAAGGATGACTGACCATCGTTGACTTCTCTTTTTTCTGCTACTGTTGCTGCTCCGTTGCAGTTCTCCAGCAATCTCCAGCTGAACAATCAACAGCGACGATGTCGACAGTTAACAACAAGGACACTGGCGCGAACACACGCACCACCGTATGGCAACTGCACAACCGTGATCACAACAACGACACATCTGCCTGCTGGTGGCTGGCTATCTGGGGCTACTTACGACGATAGATGATCAACTCGATGATCCACTATCCTCCGGCCCACCGTTACGGTTACGGTTCTTTCTACGTATGCGTGTACTGCACCACTGCCAGTGCCAGCCTTCTAATCAGTTCTGTTCACAGCTCACACAGCGACCAACCATCGTGTACCGTCGAGTGCAAGAGGGAAACGTCGAACGGAGATGGGCGAACGTATAATAAAGTCAATATTGAAAGAAAAAAATGCAGCGAAACATGGAAAAACATATTAAAAGACGGCTCGAGTGTGTAAGAGTGTGTAACAGATAGAGAGAAAGAAAAGGGAGAGGAGGTGATAGAGTGATGAGGGCACATTGTCAACATGAACCTCCACAAATACAACAACAGCAACAACAACGACAACAACAATAACAACGACAACACACGACAACAACAACAACGACAACCACACAACAACAACAATGACAATTGTGACATGAGTAAATCTTACAAAATATCGATCTGAGATGATGACACCAACGCCAGCAGTACCAATCAGCATCGGCGGGAGCACCAACCACAGTCACCCTCGATCTCTACCTGCTAGAACAACTCCATGTGTGCGTCAGTCATTTATCTCCTCCGGCGTCTCTGTCCCATTAGCACTACTAGCTAGCGAAGGTGCGATTTACAATTACAAAGCCACACTTACAGTTCGACCTCGCATATATATATATATATATATATATATATATATCAAAACCCTCGAATTGCCATCGAAACTACACTCACATTTTATATATTATATATATATACATACACGCACACACGCACTGCACAAATGCTCCGGATTACAAATATTACCATATAAACAGGTGTTGTTGTTGTGTTATGATTTCGATGTTGCTGTACTCTATATTTCTATATAGACTACGTTGCTGCTGCTGCTGCTGCTGCCGCTGCCGCAGCTCCTTTCTATTCCGTTGGGCCAAATGAATACGTATCGCCGGTCTGTCTGACTCTGTCTACTTGAGGAAGAGACGCCGGAGATCGCGACCGAGAAGGGGACGACATGGCGGAGGAGACGGCCAACAGAGAAACAATGCTCTCCACGTCGCCGGGCACGTTCTCCACATGACGATAATGCTGATGCTGCTGCCGCTGCTGCTGCTGATGACGCTGATGACGCTGACGACAATGACACGATGATGACGGCACCGACTGCGACGACAACGACGACGACAACAGGCAGATTTACAGTGGCGCCTGGCTTCCCGCCGTTGCCTGCCGAGACGAGTTGCCGTTGCGCGTTCAATACGGGCTAAACTGTATTGGCCGAACACTGAGGTTGAGATTTCCTCCTCCCTCCATGATCGTGCGTCCGCCCTCGCTTACCTACCTCCCTTACCCCATCCCCCCCCCTTCCGAATAGATCTCGAGAGAAGCACGACATACACACAGGAAGAGAGAGAGAGAGAAGGATGCGAAAAAAAGATGCAATAACAATAACAACAGCGGCAAGAACAACAACAACAACAGCGGCAAGAACAACAACAACAGCGGCAAGAACACACAACAACAGCAGCAGCAGCAGCAGCAGCGGCAACAATAAACAAGACGGGTAACAAAATACAACAACACAGATAGCTATAACGATAGCAACAGCAGCAACGATAACAACAACCATAACGACAGCAGAAACAATAGCAACAATAACAATATTATCACCAACAACAACAACAACCACAACCACAACAACGAACTTACGAGGTACATTGCGGTATAAGATAACAACTGCGGCTTTGATCTGTGATCGAGATGACGCGCGGCCATGCGTGTTTATATTATCGCTATTATAGTCTTTAGTGGCGCTGAACTTATTCAAGCTGTTTTTTTTTCAATCGACCAGCTAACTGTGATCGATTCGTCTCAGCCTCCAAACGCTTTCGCTGCATCTCGGCGGCGACTAATCAGCTTAAGCAATGCTTGCTGTTGTTGTTGGGTACGTATGTATGTTGGCCCGAATACAGTTGCCCTAAAAGTTAGTAATCGTAGTAATTATGTTGGCCTCATCATCATTCGACCTCGCGGGCGTAAGTCGTCACGTTGACATGTTTCTTGACCGATCTCTATCATCTAGGTCATGTTGGCCCGGTCTAATCGGGCCACGATTAGGTGCCTATCGTGGAATTGCTTAGCCAATTCGGTTCATCCAATTCAAGTGGAAGTTGTTATCAGTCGCTCGTTTAGCCCCGCCGACACGGCCTCCTATATATATATATA
>QVRM01005968.1:0-78086 GCA_003439945.1 Dermanyssus gallinae | reverse complement strand
TATATATATATATAATAGTATATATATATATATATATATATATATATTGGTCCAAAGACGTTGCAAGGAACCTTGATGATATACCGCTCGCACCGGTTCCATAAGAGCGGAGGCTACCATCAAGCAAGGACACGGACAGCTGATTCTTAACCTCACGTGACACCTTTTTACCACAATTTTTATTAAGGCGAGCACTGCCGAGTGTGCAAACGTATTATAAATGAATTGTAAATCATCACAATATATTCGATTATATTTATTTCACTCATATTGAGTATAATATACACTTCAAGATGTTTCTTTATAATACTCCATCTTCTTCACGCCTTCGGCGAGAGAAGTAGTGCAACGATGTTTTGTCCAGCGCTGTGCATTCCACTGCATGGTACGTGGCACACCTCTGCAGGCAGAACCGGCAGGTGCACAACTCGTACTCCTCGTGAAAGACTGCGTTTGAACATACCAGGTAGTGATAACCATGCACTATGTACCCGGTGTATACCTGGCGACTGTCACATGCAGGACCAGACCAAAAGTGCAAGGCATTGAACACGTCCAAACCACCGACCTCCCGTCTGGCCTGTTCGACTTTAGCTTCCCATTCAGAAGTGAAACATTCGTGTATGGTACTGTACGCGGCATCTTCAGCCTTAGTCGGATTGTTTCAGTAGCCGGTGGACAACCTGACATGAGATACACAAAGCGGCTCCTTGCTCGAATAGGCAAGTAAAGCACTCGCTTCATATATAATGAGAAACACCTCTCAAGCTGGTCAAAATTCGTCAGTGTGAGGTGGTTCCACACCCTGTCAAGGCCATACATCAGCCCCGGAACAATCTTAAGCATGAAAAGCCTCACTGCTGAGAAAACGGACATTGCCTATTTCCCCGTAAAGAAAGACAAGTGCCTTCCGTACTGTTTCGTGTATATGCGTTGTGAACGTCGTTCCCGTATAATGAACCCGAAGGCCAAATTACTGGAAATAGTTAACAATCTCCAATGGTTGGCCGCAGCAACGTATAACGTCTCTGGCAGCCAATCGATCTCTACGCCTGAATTTCATGGCTTTGGTCTTCCTGGTGTTTATTTCAAGTCCCTTCGAGACAAGGAACGCCTCTATTATAAAGGTAATGCGCTTGATGGCACCTAGGTCGCGATGAGAGACCACGAGATGATATATCTGCATACATCAACACCACGGCTTTTTGGTACTCCTGTCGGACGTAACCGACGAGGCCAGCAAGGAGAAGTGTAAACGAGACGCAGCTCAGCGGGTCTCCTTGCGGAGTTCCCACATTTTGCTTAATCTCCAATACACCCTGCTCACCGTCTACCAACAAGGTGTCCTCCTCAAAGAAACTTGCTATTACACTAAATACTGCATGCAGATGACCTCTGGGTTGTGCCACAGCTCGCTCGATTTCTGACTGGAGAACGTGGATTGCATCACGGGTGCCTCGGCCTCTCTTAAAGCCGAATTGCTCCGGTGGAAGTGCCTCTTCAGCCACGGGAGATTCATGTTGTGCTGCTCTAATGTAAGCGGATGCTGCACTATTGGAGATACGGCCGCAACGTCACGATTGAATAAAAGATTAGTTAGGTGGCTCTTTACCTGTCCGTCACTAAGCGGATTCCCCGCCCTACGAGGTCGCACGGTGTAAGCTGAGGGCTCTCGTTCTGCTCTTTCAAGCTGCCGTCGTTCCTTCCGCCTCGTGTGTTCCCTTTTATGATCATAGTAGAGTCTTATATAGGCCTTTCTACGCTCAAAGTAGTCCCGCCTGGCTTGCAGTGATGATGGTGCTTTGGCTCTTGCTTGGCGCAGGATTTCGAGCTCTTTAACGTGAGCTAGGTAGCAGGCTCGAGAGTACCACGGCGTGATATCTTCTGCCATAACTTTTTCCACTTCACTGCACTTCTCATCGTCCTCTCCAGCTGGTCCCAGGTGGCATCGATGTCAGGGCTTACCACTAGACCGCCCACCGCCCTGCCCAAAAGAGATAGATTAATCCGTCTCATTGCAGACCAGCGCGGCGGGTTATGTCGGTCTCGCCAAATACCGGGAACATCGACAACGGCCAGCACTGGTTGGTGTTTTCGGGCCGCTTCATCGAGAACATCGAAGCTTTCAATTTCACGGCTGACAAGGTTGCGAAACAACAGGTCGATGGTGCTGCTTCCATTGTGACTTAAATATGTATAGTCTTTGCGCGCGTTTGCACATCTTAGGCCAATATTTTCCATCACCTGAAGCAGTACCTCGCCGTTATCATCGTTGGCCCCACAATCGATTCTGGCATTGAAATCACCGCCGACGATAGTTGACATGGTCAGGTTTAACTCTGAAAGTCCAAAGCTTACCGTCTCAGCAACCTCCGCAGAATCGAATGTGGGTGGGAAATAGAATACAGCGACGTTTACCCTCCCAGAGGAGAGCACTTAGCAGTATTCATCTTTCCTGACGCATTGCATCGGTGGTAAGCGTTTATGTAGGTAGATAATATAATAATAAGAATAACCCACCCACAGGTCTTCCCCGACCTCCCGCAGGTAAGTCAGCCAGCTGGTGAAAGCCCCGCATATCATTGATATGCAGTTCATCTCGCTGAAATGTCTCCGTGAGGAGTGCAATATAAACCAACTTAAACATGTCATCACGTGCAAGATCCATTGCGGCCGCGGTGCTAGGCTTGCTGCCCTCAGGCAGTGGTTTACTGGGGTTGACCTAATTTTGTAATACAAGCGTACTGCGTATAATATAAATAAATGATTTATTTTGACGTAACTTACAATCATGTGTAAGTAAACGTGTTAACTTGCAGCCTAGAACAGCCCTGGTCAGCACCATTCGGCAAGCAATCCCAAAATTGGGACCGCGTTGCCCCGTTATGGGCTCTGGTTAGCTCGGCGTATTTGTTCAGCTTGTTCGGTTCTGCTTGGGTCGCGGCGTGAGCGGTGATATATATATATCACCGTTCCAGTTCGTATATATATATATATATATATATATCACCCTTTCAGTTCGTATATATATATATATATATATATACGAACTGGAGAGTAATTTGGTTCTAACGAAAATACGTCTTTTATTTTTATCATAATTTTGTGGCCCGCCCCCTAGTTTTGGTGTTAAACGGTCTTTTCTGCAAACCTAACGACCGCATAATGATAACATATAAAGGCGAGATAGTCTAGTCATCTTCAGGGTAACCCATTTCGCATTAATGAATTTTTCGACTTCCCGATATCTTTGGAAATCCCGATGTATCCCATGCATGTGGACGTTGGTGTGAGGATAATCTTCTAAATCTGTAACGCAAACAGTATGTATGTATTCATGAGGAATCTCCATCTAAGCTAGAAGCAAAGTAGTAGTGAGCTAGTCATGGTTGTCATTTACCGGGATGTCGCCGGTTCGACTCCTGCTAATGAAACAATTTTCTTGGGCGATGCTTATTGAGTGCATATCAAGTGAATTTATCAGTCCATGTCGTTGGGTGAGTCAGAAAGTTCGGTGTTAGTGAATACGATTCAGTAAAGCCTAGTGGAGACGAATGCGTGTTCTTAAATGGGTCGTCTGCTACTGCCTGCGGCCTGAAGTACGGAACATTAGTTTTTGCTCGTAAAATATTGTCGATACGACAGCGCTGTGTTTCTGGGTTTCCTTTTGATTGGAAGAACTAATTTTTTTTAACCGCATGATTTGATATTAAACAATAGTCTTGTGTGGCCCAACAGATAATAAAAGCGCCAAGTCTATATCAATGGTGTTATTTAGTGGACTCTGCGTTGCGCCATGCGCAAATTCCTCCGCGCATCTTTCTTTGTCCGCTGGTTGTAAGATACTGGGCAAAGCAGAAAAGCGCCCTTGAACGCCGTTCTCCCTTCGCGCCTTCGCGAGCGCCCACTAAAGTTGAATGGTTTGTTGGCGAGCTACTTGGCCCTTTTTCAAGTATTTGCGTACGCTGGAATTAAGGTTTGGCCGCATTGTGAACGGCTGACGTTCTACGTAGCGCATTCACTGTGCGCTGCAGTGCGCTATCATCATACTGAGCGCTTCAATGCTGCAAATACTGTTTACCTATATATATATATATATATATATATTTGTTAACTGGTACGAGCAGAGAAGTCTCCACTGACTAAGTTCGCAAAAAGTATATATAGCATAATACTGAATACATTCTTCTTCAGAAGCAAACAAAACAAGAAAAGCGCATCATATCTCACTAGTGGAATCTTCTTCTGACTGTTGCGACGATGAACACGAAGAACAAGCCTCGAAGTTAACGTCGAATATGCGGCAGGGTACTGGGATACGTAATTCACCGTAAAGAACCAATTGGCGGCCTCTTGCGTAGCGAGTACAGTGTTTCCTACTCTTTTTAGAAGAGGTTGACCCAGATCTCGGTTAAGATCTTTTAAACCCACGGAGAGCACGACCGATTTAAGTAGGTTTGCTACGCCACCGTCCTTGATTTGGTCGGCGATAAATGCTGCGAGCCAGAGAGAGAGTAGTGGCACATCGGTTAGTCTCAATCGGGCAACCACACACTGGCTGGCAGGCTGGGCTCTAGTGCCCGCAACAATTAGCACTAGCTGTAACGCCAACAACAGTAGCACCTATGCCAACACTAACAACAATGACACAAACAATGACAACTGCAAATAACAACAACAGCACGAACACCATGAGCGTGGCCGCATGCTTGTTTGGGGCGCAATTGTAACCGACTCATTTAGCCTTCCTTCGATGGCCGGTGCAGGTGCGGACCGAGCGGATTATGTGCCTCCACCTCTCAGCTGAGGCTAACATTATGCGCACGAATTTAGTCTGGTGGCTTTTGAGACAATGGGACGAGAGACTCGCAAGGCATCCGAATTCGAGTGAGTCGCTCGACATTCAACGAGGCAGTGCAGCGCCTGTTTGGGGCAAATTGATGAACTGAACTAGCCCTAGGTTAGAGAACCCGTGGCCACACTTTCGCGCGATGACAATTGTCCACTTCAAACTGCTAGCATAAGTTATATATATATATATATATATATATATATATATACAACACGAACTATCGCAGCAACAGCAGCGCTAGGAGATCAAACCGGCGACACCCCGTTAGAAGACATTAGCCTTGATTAGCGCACTAGCGCTATTGTTGCTGGGATTCTTGTTGTTGTTCCTGCTATTGTTGGGGCTATAGTTCGTACCGTATATACATATATATATATATATATATATATATATATATATAATCCGATTTAATATATATGTTACGTACCTAACGCTTATCCGATCGGCGAATCCGAGGTAGCGAAGCGAAGGTGGTACGTACTAGAGTTTGGGTATCTCCCCGGAAGCGAAATATCCCGCGGCTACCTTATAGAGCGGCAGTTAACCACTTCCGTTGACTGCTGGTTTGCGAGTTACTATTCGGTTCGATCTCGGTTAGCATTACAAACCACGCTGCACCTTTCGCTTGTCCCTCTCACCTCTTGACCTAGTTTATTGAACGTATAAGTTTCACTCTTGTCCTCTACACAGATTCGTGTTTCTTGTTAGTGCGCGTGGTGTCGTCGTATTCTGACCTGAGGCCGTTGACCCGTAGCATTGATCATGTCTGAGACGAGTAGCGTCTGTTGGCGTGCTTCAAAATAACTAGTACTGCGTCGCCAAATGCTCAACGCTCGAGATCGGAGATGTCGTGCATAACAATATTTTATATATATATATATATATATATATATATATATATGTCACATATGATCCGATTCCAAAGCTTCTAGACAAGCTACCTAAACCCCACACGTTTGGCTACGATTCTCAAGACCTGCTACACCAAGCTGTCCCGTTGATCCGGAGCGGCTCCAGGCACACTTTAGGGGGATCCTAAGCTCATGCGACACGGTTCCTGTCGAGGTGCCGTATTACTACTCCTGTTGGCTGCCAAACGACCTCGAAGACATCGTGGATCTTCAACGTGAGTTCACGGTTGCCGAAGTCACGGAGGCCATCTTCAGGTTACCCAACCGGAAAGCATGTGGTCCAGACGGGATTTTCAATGAATACAAAAAAGGAGCCGTGGCGTTTGTACGTTGTTGGACTGCCTTCTTCAATGCGTGCCTGTCCAGCGGAAAAATTCCAGAACCTTGGAGAGAATGCACCATGGTCGTAATCCCAAAAGGAAAGGGTGATCCAACAGAGCCCAAGTCCTGAAGAGGAATAGCGAAGAAGTACTGCACCTACAAAGTGGCGGCGTGGTCTAGGGGACTAGTTCGCTAGTCATGGTTGTCATCTACCGGGGTGTCGCCGGTTTGATCCCTGTTGTTGGTCGAATTTTCTTTGAGCGATGCTCATTGAGAATAGATGATAAACCATACCGCTAAGAGTCAGCGGCCATGCTGCCACAAGGACTGTTGGGGAAACCCTAGATATCTTAACATGCCCGGCCCTCGGTGCATTGAAGATATACCTCAGGTTAAGTACCAAGCCCGTAGGGGACGGAGGATAGTCTAGAATTAAAAACAACCTCCTTAAAAAAATGTTTTTAATTCTAGACCTACAAACTGTTTTCCAGCATCCTTACCCGACGTCTCACGGCATTTTTAGAAAGGCGTAATGCCTTACCAGAAGAACAACACGGTTTTCGGTGCGGTAAATCTAAGATGTCAGCGTGCGCAATACTGCTCGATGACATCGAGAAGACACTAAGGGGTGCGAGGCGACATCTCTTTGCCGGCTTTGTCGACTTTAAAGCAGCATTTGATTCCGGCTCAAGATGCATTGTACTTTTTAAACTCTCACAGCATGAAGTGACACAAAATATCCTGGGGCTACTGAAAGATATTCTACAGAAGAACCAGGTATCTATTGACGATGGAGTAGCTGAAAGAAATGGAGTAGAGCAGACAACAGGGTCGCTCGAGGCGACAACCTAAGCCGACTGTTCTTCGCTGTCCTCGTCAATGACCTCCCCTCACACATCAAGCGTAAGGGTAATCATGTACGCAGACGACCTCGTTATGTACAACCCGAGTAGATTTCACCTACAACAAGCGCTGATAACTCTGCATAATTACGACCGTAGGACTTTAAATTAACAAGGCAAAAACCGAGGCTATGAAGTTCAGAAGAGGTGGGAGGCTGGCCGGTAGCGACTCATTCCGCCCTGACGGACAAAGAAAATAGTAAACTCCTTTACGTATTTTTTGAAAATAGTAAACTCCTTTACGTATTTTTTAAAAATAGTAAACTCCTTTACGTATTTTTTGAAGATAGAAAACTCCTTTACGTATTTCGGCCTCACATTAACAACGACAGTTAAGTCAGTCTCAGCTCATATCGAGGAACGAGCTCGGAAGGCGATCGTGGCCGCAGCTATGATCAAATCCCCACAGAAACTTGCATTTGTTACGGCCGTGAGCTTATTTGACCTGAAGATCGCACCGGCGGCCACCTATGGAATCCAGATCGTGTGGGAGAAACTAACCGTGCGTGACTTGACAAGCTTGGATAGAGTAAAACCTGCAATTCTGAAAATGGTGCTCGGGCTGCACACGACATCGAGAAACCGATTGATCTACTTGTTGACCGATACGCCATCGTTTGTAGAAGACATACGCAAAAAATTTAATCTCCCAGTAACCCCAGCCTACTGTATCTTCGTCGAAAAACAGAGATCAAAGCGACTGGAGATCGACCCACAGTTAATCACAACACCAGCAATGACTGACTCGAGCTGAAAGAGGACAAACACAACGAATCGTCATTTGGTCACCAGGTTTGCCGTGCACGGCTTCCACCATTTGACGTGCATGACGCAAGGTTATCACGAACCTGAACAAACCTGTGTCTGCAAATACTGTCGAAACGTGGGTGATAGATATCATGTGGGAAGTTGTACTCAAATTAGGTCATTGACCCAACTTACAGAATTGAACGTTTTATCATCCTGACGATGTTGGCATATGAACATATGTATTTTATAAATATAAATCTAAATGTACATATGTGTATACTCACCAAATGTCAGCTTGTAGGACATAACTAGGTGTAATGACACGATAAAGTGTGAAATAAATTTAATTAAACTAATCTGGAAATATGATCCGATTCTATATATATATATATATATATATATATATGTAGTATCCACCACCCTAACGATCGGACGACGACCGATACGAGTTCGCTAGGCTCTCTCTCAAACAACACACGTCCTCTGCCTGGCTCGCACCAACGACTACTAACTCATTTATTCTCACGCCTCCTTATATACTCATTGATTGCCCGCAGCATTTAGTGACTTCCCGCGTCTTCGCTAGTAGGGTGGCGGCATCTTCTATTTGGCGCCATGTACTTAGTTTGCTTCAGCATTGCCGCCAACAGACGATACATATATATATATATATATATATACCCGCGCAGCTTAACTGACGCTGCTATCCTACATTCTCCCCCCCCTTCACCGGCTTGTTTCGAATTCGGCCCCATCTTCACCCACGAACTCCCGTAGACGGCTCGGTGCGCGTCTCATCCGCCGTGGACGTCCTTCACCCGGCGCGCTGTTGTTCTCGTGTTGATCTTCTGGCGCACCTCGTATTTCTCTCTCGTAGGTCTCTGTTGTGCACTTTGATCCGGGTGCTGTAGATAGCCTGGCATCTGCGCTGCCCGTGCTACCTGTGGTTGGCCGGCACGCGTCAACCGGTTTCTGTGCCATCTCCTACCGTCTTCCAACTCGTACATGTCTTCACCGACTTGTCTTTTAACTCTCGTCGGTGGTCATACTTCTCCTCCCCTTTGCAGCGACTGGTCTCCGTATTCTGACCCAGTCACCGGGCGCGAACTTGGTTTCCACTGCCGGCTCTCCTCCTGTCTGCGTACTCCTTTTGTTTGTTCTGCCTTGTCTCCACTCGCACTCGTTCATCTTCATCATTCTGATTGGTGTTTCCTCGCCGGAGACCCGCGTCCAGTTTCGTCCTCATAGACCGTTCATGTAGTAATTCAGCGGGCGATTTGCCTGTCGTTGCCTGTGCGGTTGCGTTGTATGCGCCGATCATCTCGGTCAGGCGTCTCCGCCGGTCGCCGTTCATTTGGGCGGCCGACCAGATGAAGCCGCCCAGTGTCCTATTGAATCTTTCCACCAACCCATTTGCTTGAGGGTGGTACACGGGTGTACGAATGTGTCGAATTCCGAATTCGGTCATGAATTCTTCGAACTCATAGCTCAGGAACTGGGGTCCGTTGTCCGTTACTATGCTGACCGGAATGCCTTCACGGTATATGAGCCTGTGTAGCATGCCAATGATCCGACGAGCTGTTGTCTCTGCCATGAACTCTACCTCCGCCCACTTCGAGTAGTAGTCCATGACAACCACCGCGTATCGCGCTTCCGGTCCCAATGAGCTGTCCGGGCCTCGGATGTCGACTGCTAGCCTTGTCCACGGCTGAGCTGGCCAGGGCGTCGTCCTCACGGGTGCTGTGGTAGCCACCGCTGTCTTGTCATGTAATGCGCACAACCGGCACTCTCGTACCGCTTCCTCAACCATTTTGTCCATTCCCGGCCACCAGAACGTGTTTCGCAGTCGATGTTTCGTCTTCACCATCCCCTGATGCGCATCCTCGTGGGCCATCTGGAACGCTCTCTTTCGAAGTTGCTGCGGCAGAACTACTTTATCTCCTCTCATTAGTACGCCCTGCGTTTCGGATAGTTCATGAACAACGGAGGCCCAGCGCCCGGCTTGCGCCAGCCGAGGCCGTTTTAACCTAAGCCATCTTCTCACGCTCTGAATGTCCGGGTCAGCTAAAGAACAACTTACAACCTCCTCCCACTGTATTGGCCTTAACTTTTCTTCTAGTGTTGCTACTATCATTTCCTGCCCATCACACGCTTCAAAAATGTCTTCTGTCGGCAGTCGAGAGAGCATGTCGGGTACATTATTTGTTATACCGCTTCTAAATTTTACCTCAAATGAGTAGTTTCTCAGCCTTTCTACCCACCGACCTATCCTCATTGGCGCTCGACCCTCCCCCTTGTAGCCAAGTAGTGCTATCAGCGCCTGATGGTCTGTCCGTAACGTAAACCTTCTTCCCCACAGGAACGTGTGCCATCGTTCGATCGCAAACACGCTCGCCAATGCCTCCCTCTCTCCCGTGGAATACCTTTGCTGTGTAGGTGTTAGTGAGCACGATGCATACGCTATTGGCCGCTCTTCCCCGTCCTGCTCTTGCAGTAGCACTGCTCCTAATCCGTGCGCTGACGCGTCCGTCGCCACTATCGTGGGTGCTGTTGGATCGAAAATGGCTAAAGGTGCCGCCGCTACTATACTTGCTTTCAGTTTCTCGAATGCCTGTTGTTGCTCTGGCCCCCATTTGAATAGCACGTTATTTTTTAACAATTTGCGTATTGGCTCGGATATATCCGAAAATGTCGGCACGCACCGCATATAAAAACTTGTCACCCCTAAGACCGACTTAACCTGCGTTACGTTAGTTGGAACCGCTAACTCTTTAATGGCTTTCAGGTTATCTACACTAGGTCGTACCCCGTGTTCGTTAATGGTAAACCCGACGAAGTTAATCTCCTTGGTTCCCAAAACACACTTTTCGTTCAGCGTCATTCCTGATTCTTGGATTCGTTGTAGCACCCTGCGTAACCTTACATTATGCTTCCTCTTGGGAAGTTCCAAATACTAAAATATTCATCTAAATATATGACCACTCCCTTTAGTCCTTGTAGCAGGTTTTTCATTAATCGCTGGAAAGCCGCAGGTGCCGACGCCAACCCGAAGCAAACCCTCTTATATCGAAACAATCCCCACGGGGTTACAAACGTAGTGAGGTCTCGTGACCTTTCATCCAATTCAACCTGGTAATATGCCGAGAGCGCGTCGAGCCTTGAAAACCACCTGGCCCCGTGTAGCTCTACCAGCAGGTCGTCCAGATGCGGTAGAGGGAAAATATCAGGCACTATCGCTTGATTTACTTGTCTTAGATCCACACACAATCTAACTCTACCGTCCCTTTTCGCTGCTACTACCATGCCCGATACCCACTCGGAAGCCTGAACTGGCTCAATAACATCGTTCTCCAATTGTTTATCTAATTCGGCTTTCACCGCCGTCACTAGAGTGAGCGGTAACCTCCTCAACTTGTGCTGCACCGGCCTAACATTCTCCTTAAGTCGCACTCTGTGCTGCACGGCTTTAACCAGACCTAGCGTCCCCGAAAACAGTTCCCGAAACTCGTTCTCTATTTGAATCGTTTAACTTCTGCCACCGAGCACGATCGCCCCGCACAATTGATTATCATACCTAGTTTAGCTAGTGTATCGCGTCCTAGCACCGACCTACCATTAGCTACGACGAATAAATCGCATTCAACCTCCCGACTGCCCAGTTTGAGGTGGCATCTAGCCATTCCCAGCGTTGGTATCCTTTCCTGATTGTATGCGCGTAGTATTGCGTTCGTGGGCCTAACTCGCTCTCCCCGGTCTGCTAAGTGCTCCCTATTAATAATAGATACGGCTGCCCCCGTGTCTATCAAAAAGGTTACTAAATTACCGTCTACTGCAACACTACTAGCAAACTCCGGACAATAAAGAGACAGTGAGTACACAGCTGTCGGTTTACTCCATACCTCAATTCCGGCGTCCTCTAAGCGTTCGCCGTTGATCCGACGATCCCAGCGTGGCTGCTCCTTCACGCCGATCGCCTGTACATTCTACCTCGCCTGACCTGCCGCGTTCCTACACTTCCGTCTGAAGTGGCCAAACTTCCCACACTTTCGGCACCTGACTCGTCTTGCCGGGCACAATTCCGCCCCGTATTCGTGACTGTCCCAGCCGCACGCATGGCATCCACCTGCTCCGTACTCTTGCCCTGCCGCCGACCTTGGTCTGCTTCGTTCCGCAGGCCTTCCTGCCTCCTGCATCCGCGTTCACTTGCTCGTGTGATCCGGTGATCCTCTTGGCTTCTATGATGCACCTCTCCACGTGTAGCGCAACCGTCAGGGCCTGTTCGACCGGCAAAGCCTCTTCCAGGAGGAGCTTTTCTCTCACCTGTGGCATCGTCGCTCCCAGAATGAGCTGGCTCCTCAACGCCTGGCCCCGATCGTCGAACTCGCACCCCACCAGCAGTCGTCGCAGTGCCGCGATGTACTCCACCTAACCGCTCTCCGCCGCGTTGTCGTCGTCGGAAGAATTCGTCGCGGGAGACGGCCACTCCCTTATGTTCCTTGAACATCTCAGTTAGCTTCGCCACCATCCTGGCGTACTCGGTTAGTGGGACCTCGCCATCCTTCTCCGGCTTCGTTGGCTGATCCGCCATAGCACGATATTGTGCTTGGCCCTCGAGCCCGAGGCAGTGTAGTAAGATTGCACATTTCTTCGCGTCAGTCAACTTTGCTGCGCCGACCGAGGTGGCTTCTAGATAAACCTCGAATGCTTGATGCCACTCCGTCCACGGTGTTGCTGGTCGGCCCATGGTTGGCAGGAACGTAGCTGGGGGTGGCAGACCTGTGGCCATTGTTACGGTGGCTTTTTCCTTCCAGATTCCTGTCGGCTGCGCCAGTTGTAATATCCACCACCCTAACGATCGGACGACGACCGATACGAGTTCGCTAGGCTCTCTCTCAAACAACACACGTCCTCTGCCTGGCTCGCACCAACGACTACTAACTCATTTATTCTCACGCCTCTTATATACTCATTGATTGCCCGCGCATTTAGTGACTTCCCGCGTCTTCGCTAGTAGGGTGGCGGCATCTTCTATTTGGCGCCATGTACTTAGTTTGCTTCAGCGTTGCCGCCAACAGACGATACATATATATATATATATATATATATACCCGCGCAGCTTAACTGACGCTGCTATCCTACAATATATACGAACATATTTATTAAAATGACATCTAAGTGTTACAGCGAGATGTAATTATATATATATATATATATATATATATATATATATGTGTTAATCTACCTGTGCCTGCCTGCTACGTTCACTCACCACCCTAGGGCAATCTCACTGCCACGCCCACGCCGTTGTCGCTGGCATGTCGTCGGACGTCCCGGTCGCCGCCGGGCTGAGGGATCGCTGAGTACACGTTACGCCGAACGCCCGAGATGACAAGGGTAGATAAAATGGCGTGCATCCATTTCATACAGCCGGCGACCGGCACCGTGACAGTGCGCAAACAGAGCAGCGGCGGGTTGTGGCTAACAGTGCAGTGGCGAGTTGTGGCTAACAGCACAGTGGCGGGTTGTGGCTAACAGGCAGATATCATCATCATGGCGCGCAAATACAAACTTTAACCCGCGGCCATACTGTATGCAACAGTTATTGTGTTCAAGCACACGTAAGAACCAACAACAACCACAACCAACTAACCAACAACTCTCATAATATTAATAATAATTATTTGATTTATGTTTATTTCACGAACAATGACACAGCGCGTGTAAACTACTACTTTTTTGGATAAACATGTTACAACCATTTCTCAAGGAATTTTGCTTGCGTTTTACTTCGATGAAAAAATAGGTTCTTCTATGCTCTTAGTTTCTTTGAGACTGCAAATTTTGCGGTTCTTGCGGATGCTGTCGGCACACTCGTTCCGTTTCCGGACCGTTCTTTCTTCTAAGGACTCATTCCACCAGGCTCACTCCTTGATCCCATTTACGCTCATCCTCAAGCATGGTTAGACAACTAGATCCGTCTCCGCCGTGTTCGAGGACGCTAAAACGGCCGCTACCGGGGATCGGGCCACGCAGTGTTCGGGGCTTTGCCCATTCTGTGCAGGTTCTTCTGAAAGCACCCATGCTCCGTTATCACCTGCGTCAGGTGATAAGTGACGCTTTCGTATTCTCTGTAATACAATTACTTGAGATCCGGAATGACCCGGCGGGTCCACGCTCCTAGTGCCTCCGATGGCGTTCGACTCCATTCTTGTTGCCACTATTCAGGCGTTTACTTCTTGGAGTCTCGTGTTGCAGACGAACGATGCGGACGCATGTGAGATCGGCCCCGGAAAATATCATCGGATAGTAGTACGGGAGACTCCTTCGTTCGTTTCATTGTGTGGAACAGATAAACTTAGTGACTAGGAGTACACTGTGCACAAGAAAGGAGTCGTTGGTGAGTTGTCTCAAATTCTGTGAGTTTCTTATTCTCGTGCACGCCACGAAGTAACACAGCACTGCGTGGGCGCCGCCATCTTAGAACCGTGTAGGCTTGGCTTACAATTGCTCTGGCCGAGCGCTGTGTGCGAGAGAAGACGAAGCCATCTCGTCTCCGCGCGCAGTCCGACGGACAGTGCGGACGAAGACGAAGCAATCTCCTATCCGCGCGCTGTCCGACGGACAGTGTAGACAAAGGCGAAGCCGTCTCGTCTCCGCGCGCAGTCCAACGAACCAGGGCAGACCTGTGAGGCGATTTACCAAGTAGGCATTGCTTAGTCTAGCACGCCCGAGAAAAAACGAAAAACAACAAGGTATGTCCGTACGCCGGTCGTCGGGCCATGCGAGGCCGCCGCCAGATCCTCCGCTGCCTACCAGCAAGGAGATAAGGAGCGACCTTAACGCTCCTGTTGAGGAACCGGGCCGTCCCGCTATTGACGTCAATGGTGTAGAATCTCTAAAGGAGATGGACCAGTCGTGCGCCGAGCCTGTTGGCATTAGAAAACGCCCGGCGGATACATCCCCGACGGGCCTTCGCTCCGACAAGAAGCGCATCTCTGACGTCGGTGAACAACACACCGTGACACTCAAGACCTCTGCGACGGACTGCGCGGAGGCTGATCTTAAACGGGGCTTTGACGCAGAGGCGGCATACGGCCGGGCGTTAGCCGGGTCCTCAAGGAAGATACTGAGACAGTGGTAGAGGCCTGCAAGTTAAGGAATACCAGGATGGAGCTAAAAGACTTATCAGAGAAACTGGACCTGGATCTCCGCAGGGTTAAAACGGCGGTGGATTCCTTTAAGGTTTCTCTGCGGACCTCGCTGGAGGACGCGGAGGAGGAGATCGGGAGCCTCCGGGCCTTGTTAGAGGCGGCATAGAGGGAACGAGATGAGTTGCTGGCGCGGCCTCCTCAATCTTCGGACCCTTCAGCAATCTGCCTGCGCTGCGCCCCGGCGGATCCTGAGGCTGCCCGAGTGTATCTGGAATCGCGTATCGCGGCGGCGACGACGGCTGAAGAATTTGCTAAACTAACGGGCCTATTCTGGCCTCTGAGCTCCTCCATCTTTCGAGAGGATCACTTCCCTCAGAGAAGTAAGGCGCATGCTGGTCGTCCCGGGGGCAAAGGCTGACTCGGAGGTACTCGCCCGTCTCGCTAGTCAGTTTCCCTCTCTACCGCGGCTGCTTACACAGCCCCCAAATACGGCGGCGGTGTTGCATACCACAGACACCTGGGAGACCCTCGCTAGGTCTCCAGGCAACGGAGGCGAAGATCGCCACCTTGTAGTAGGCATTTTGCATCCCAACAAGCCCTGCGATGAGGCTGTTATCACTCTGTTCCGCTTCGTTATTGATCGCATGACCCAGCTCTCAACCTCAGCGAGCACGGAACCCCCTCTCCTATACGTCGCCCACCAGTGGCGATCAGAGACGACGCAGCGGATTCTGGCGGCTCTCGTGGCCCAGTCATCACGAGATGGGCTTATAGAGCTTTGCCGGGCAGACAGGCCGCAAGCAGGTCGGTCGCCAGTGAGTGCGAGTAAAGCCCCGCCACCGGCCCCAGTCCTGGCGGGACAATTGTCTCCCAGGGTCAGGGTCGGAGAGGGCGGACCTGGGCCGACATAGTGAAGAGCCTACGAGCCCATCTGGCCGACAACACACAAGCGGAGTCGGCTGTTAGCGGCCTCGTCAGGCATAATGACGGTGACGTCATTATCCGACTACGGGGCATCACCCAGGATCTCGGGGCTCAGTTGGCAGAAGACATCAGCAAGGCAACTGGCCACCAGACTGACAGCAGAATCAGTGACGGCTTGCGAGAAGTGGCCTTATGGGGCAATCCTCTAGCCAGTGCTAGAAGGATAGAGACAGACATCAGCTACTGGCGGCCACTGAGGCGGTTTCTATAGTGGCTAGTGACCCACGCCAGGGCCGCACCACGACCCGCTGGTACACGTTGCTGAAGGTGACGGCCCCTACAGCCCGGTGGCTTCAGGCCCAGCGATCTATCCTGATCGCGGACAGCAGGTGCAGGCCCGAGGTCTGGGAGAGGTTGCCCACGTGCTTCAACTGCCAGAGACCCGGCCACAAGGCTGCTACCTGCACGGCACCCAAAACGGCCGCCCGCCTCTGTCGTCGATGCGGATCGCCAGACCATGCGGTGGCTGTGTGTAAAGCCGAGACAACACACTGTATTGTGTGCGAGGTCTCGGGCCACAGAGCCGACAGTATGGCCTGCCCGTCATACCGCACACAGCTACAAGAATCACGTAAGCGGAGGGAGCCTATTTCACATGGAGAGCCAAAAACAGGTGGCGCCCTACCAGAAGCATCCAGACCCGCTGAACAGGCGTTGGATCGAGGGCGGCGACAATTTTGCCGTAGGACCCTCGCGCCGACGGAAACTGGGAAACGGCGGGCAATGCCTCTCAGGTTGAAACCCTCCAGGAAGAGTAATGGTCAGGTTTCTCCAGGTAAACCTCAATCGGTGCCGGGCGGCCCACGACCTACTGAACGCATACACCACACAACATCAGGTAGGCCTTTGCCTCTTATCAGAACCAAATGTGTACATCTCTCGTTCAACACCTAACATGTACACTGATGCACAAAGCAATGTGGCCATCTGGTGGACACGTCAAGACGCGACGCTCTCCCTCACCGATTGGGGTCATGCTGAAGGCTTTGTGTGGGCGTACCTTCCACACAATAATATCGTTGTATATTCGTGTTATTTTTCGCCTAATAAAACTATGCATGACCTGGAGGGCTACCTAGATAGGCTATCGGTGTCAATAACATCTCACCGATACCCAAAACACTCACTGCTTGTCACGGGGGACTTCAATGCGGTGCACACTGCCTGGGGGGGTCACCGTGCCACCGACAAACGTGCGACTCTTCTTGACTGGATGTCCGAGCACAACATGACCCTGGCCAACATGGCGACGTTTCTACGTTCGCGCGCCGAGGTCAAACATCGTTCTTAGACCTCACCTTTGCGGACCCGAGCGCCCTACGACGGATACAAGACTGGAAGGTACAGAAGAACAAGGAAACCTTGAGCGACAACCGCTATCTAACGTTTGAATTGCTCTCGCCGATCACGCGTTGTCCCGATACGCGGATGCGCACGTGGCAGATGCGATACATCAACAAAAAGGCTCTCCAGACCTTCTTTAGAAACCGGTTCAATCGCTTGGCGGATACTCCATTAGATGCGGATACCCTGGCTAAAATCCTAACGGCTGCCTGCCGGGCGGCCGGGGGCCCAGCCAGACGTGGCAACACGAGAGCCCGGCCTGCTAAGCCTTCGTGGAACCCGATTATTCAGACAGCCCGTGTAGACTGTTTACGCGCGAACCGCACACTGACACGTGCACGCTCTTGGCTGGCGAAACGAAGACGACAGGGGCACAATGTCGACCCTCTGGCAGATGCCACTGCCAGGGTTGAGCGCCTAGGGGACCTTTATCGTACGTATCGACTCTACTTAGGAAAGCTCATTCAGCAGGCAAAAGTCGAATCCTGGAAGGCCTTGGTGGATTCGGTTGAGGTGGACGTGCGGGGTCTTCCCTATCGGATTGTTATGGGCAAGCTCCGCGCGCCACCACCACCTTTCCCGGCAGAAGAAATTCGTCGGGTAGTTCTCAAGCTCTTTCCGCAACAACCAGCCCGCGTTCATACCAGCATTCCCGTTGACCCTGAACAGATCCCGGAAGTAACAACAGAGGACATAATAGAAGCGGCGGAGCGGCTAGCACCGGGTAAAGCCCCGGGCCCGGACGGGGTCACACCGGAGGTGGTGCGACTGCTGGCACGATCCTATCCCAAGCCTCTTGCAAAGCTAGTGTCACGCTTGCTCGTAGAGGGTCGCTTTCCCACCCAGAGGAAACGTGCCCATTTAGTACTGATACCGAAGCCGAACGCCTCACCCGGCTCGTCCGCGCATCGCCCCATATGCTTACTCGACGCTGTAAGCAAACTAGTCGAACACGTGCTCGTTCGGCGTTTAAACGACGAACTGGAGGCGAGAGATGCCCTCTCATATAACCAATACGGATTTCGCAGAGGCCGCGCCGAGCAGCAGCGGCCACTCTGGTCACGCAACTACGTGCTATTGATATTGCTGGACGTCCGCAATGCGTTCAACACCGCCAACTGGTCGACAATAATGAGTGCGCTTGAGCAGAAGGGGATCTCCCCGTACCTGCGGCGCATACTATCATCGTACCTGGAGGAGCGGACACTCCTCACGCAAGGCGAAACCCAACCAATTACGGCGGTGGTGCCGCAGGGCTCAGTACTCGGCCCATTTCTATAGAACGTGGCATACGATGGTGTCTTGCGGCTCGACGACCTGCCGGATGGGGTGGAGACAATCGCCTACGCGGATGATCTTGCACTGGTAGTCACCGCTCGCACATGGACTATCCTGGAGGCCAGGGCAAACACGGCCTTGACCGGATAAACAGGTGGATGACTGAACATCACCTGGAGTTAGCACCACAGAAAACCGAGGCCCTTTTTCTAACAGGACGCAGGCGGATAGGGCCTATGTCTCTGGAGCTCAACGAGCACGCTCTCACGCCGTCCCGCCACGCCAGGTACCTAGGGGTGACCTTGGACACAGGTCTAACTGGCCTGCCCCACATTAGGCAGGTTACGCAAGAGGTGGCAAGAGTATCGGCCAACCTGGCCCGAATACTACCCCGGGAGGGAGGCGCGTCCGATCCCAAACGGCGTCTACTAGCTGCTGTTGCAGAAGCGGTCGCGCTCTATGCCGCGCCAGTGTGGGCGGATTTAGCACTCAGGACGGACACGGCCCGCCAGGCTCTGCGCCGCTCCCAACGGGGTGTGGCAATTTGGGTTAGCCGGGCGTAACGGACGGTCTCCACGGACGTCCTGCTTGTTCTCGCATGCCTGCTTCCATGGGACATGCTGGCGGAGGAGAGGAGTAGGCGGAGATTAAACGGAGAGATATCATGGACCGAGGCTCGAGAGGCCACACTCGCCGCTTCGGCGGAGATGTAGACCCACCCGCCTGCCGGAGACACGAGAGGCACGTGGACACGCTTCCTCATCACGGACTTGCGCAAGTGGTATACGGCACAGGGACCAATGACATATTACGCTGCCCAGGCGCTGAGCGGACATGGTCAGTTTCAGGCGTACATGATGAAGATCGGAAAAGCCGCGACGGACATATGCGTTCTCTGCGACGCCGGAGTGCCCAATAATGCCGCGCATACAATTGAGACATGCACGGCGTTGTCTGCGTACCGCGATAGCTCACCGTTTACCCTACGGGCATCTACCGCGCAAGTGATCGTCACGCACATGGTCGACTCAACGACTAATTGGGGTGCTGGCCTAAAATACCTCGACGGGCTCATGCCCAAAAAGATCCGGCTAGAGAATAATGGCCGGGCGCGATTCGTCGCCCGGAGCCCCCCTGATTTAACCCAACAGGACTTACCTGCTCGGGATGCACCTACAGACTAAGGAAAGGGTTGAAGCGTGAGACTCCTCCCTCCTGGTCTCGAGGTAATGGTTCACAATTCCGAACCAGGAGTGGGTTCCGGGGGGTGGTTTTTAGTGGGTAGTGCGCTCGGATTAGAGTGAGTCGCGTATTCCCTCTCCGAGCGTCTAGCCCCACACTACCTGTCATTATATCAGCGGGTGTGCGTAAATGCATTTTCCACCCCTTAAAACAAAAAAAAGGCGTTTACTTCCTGGCTGCCACCTTCTGCCGTTCTCGCCTCCACCGAATCCGCTCCTTAATCAGCCTAGGTTATGGAATGAGCCTGGCTATCGCGATGACTGCCATCGTTTCAATCGTAAAGCTTATAACACGGTCGACTCTGCGACGGAAGCGAGAAGCTTTCTTTTGCCCTCCGCCGCTCTCGGAAGGATCTAAAAAGTAAAGTTTTCGGGCTGACCTTTAACCACGTACTCCCATAAGTGTGCGCCTGAACCGCTGCCACTACTCCGCAGGGCCTTTCGCTGGAACTGCACGAGTCCGAACGGCGCATTGAAACTTGAAACGCTGGTCGAGCCACTCGACACCAAAATCTTGCCTCGGGTACGACGGTCCAAAAAGTATCTCATACAACGTATAACGTCTCTGATAGCCAATCGACAATCCGTGGCTGAAGTTCATGGCTTTGGTCTTCCTGATATTTGTCTTATGTCCCTTCGAGACAAGAAACGTCTCTATCACAAAGGTAACGCGCTAGATGGCACCTAGAACGCGATGAGCGACCACGATGTCATCTGCATACATCACCGCCACGGCCTTTTGGTACTTCTCTGTGGGACGAAACCGACAAGGTCAGCAGGGAAAAGTGTAAGCAAGACGCAGCTTAGCAGATCTATTTATTTAGTTTCCACATTTTGCTTGATTTTCAATACACATGCTTACCGTCTACCAACCACCGTCTACTAAGGCTTATTAAAGAAACTTGCTATTACAATTAGGAGAGACCCACTCGTGTTTGGCAAATGCCTGTTGGAATGCTTTAACCAGCAGATGGCAAGGGGCTTTGTCAAAAATCTTGACGCAGTCAATAAAGGCTGTCTTTGGGGAAAAGATATTTGGATCCTGTTTGTCATCACCATGCCTACCCTTGAACAGAAGAGAAAGCTTGACACGCTAGACTTCACGCATCCACCCCCTCGTTGTAATTTCATTAAAGAAATCACAAAGAGTTTCTGCCAATTCTCATAGTAGACCTGATCGGGCCATGAGCCCTCTCCTCGGAAGTGACCGTAGGTCCTGGCATACCTCCTCTACCCCCTGCTACGAGAGCTGAGGGCTCTTGTAGCAGGCTCGCAAGTACTACGGACAAGATCTCCTCTGCAGTAACATTTTCCACTTCATTGCGCTTCTCATCGCTCTTTGCAGCTAGTCACAGGCGGTATCGATGTCAGGGCCTTACCTCATGACCGCCCAGCACTCTGTCCAACAGAGATAGATTAATCCGTCTCATTTCAGACTAGTGCGGCAAGCTATGGCGGTCTCGCCAAATATTGGGAACATCGACAACGGCTAACACTGGTTGGTGTTTTCGGGCCTTTTTATAGAGAACATCGAAGCTTCTCAGCACGCCTGAGAAGGTTGTGAAACAAGAGGTCGATGGTGCTGCTTCCATTGTGACTTAAATATGTAGTCTTCAAGCGTGTTTTAGACCAATATTTTCCATCCGCTGGAGCAGCACCTCGCCTTTACCATTTGTAGCTCTACAATAGATTCTGGCATTTAAATCACCGCCGACGATAGTTAGTATGGTTAGGTTTAACCCAGAAAGTCTAAAGCTTGCCGTCTCAGCAACCTCCCCGGAATCAAAGGTGGTGGGACGCAATAATAATCATCATCATTTCTCATTTATTGACCAAAAAGGTATATTACATGTCATATGATTTAAAAACAATGGTTAAAAACAATGGTTAATTAGTTACTTTCCCTTGCCAACCGTCGTAGGCTATCCAAGCTCTGGCACCCCTCGAAATGATATCGGGGGCAATGCTGAAGGCAATGTCTACATATACAGGTTGCTTGCGGCTCATGAAAGTCTCTTTGCGAACAAAGCTGGTGATGGAGGCCATGCACAGCGTATCGAGTAATGACATGTCGGAGGTCCTGCAGGGGTTCCTTCCAAGCAGAGGATGTCATGGCTCGAGTTTGGTAGAAATCTGTGGGGATTTCGCGCATCTTCTCTGCGAAGGTAGTCCTGAACGATTGAAGCGCAGGTGTGGGCCGGAGCTGGAAGCGTGGCACGAGGTCCTCTAGGTATGGTCCTGTCCCGGCCAAGGCATACACCAGTCGGTTCTGGGCGTTCCGCGGTAAGCCCAAGACTCTCTTCAAGAACGTTGCTTTGACCTTGTCCAGTTGGTCCAGCTGATGTGCCGACAGGTGCTCCCAGATGACATCGATTCCATAGGAGGCAACCGAAGATACCTTGAGGTGGAAGAGTTGAAGGGCGGTCGACAGTGAGAGCTTCTGTGGCTCGCCGATCGTCGCCATGGCCACGACGCTCTTTGACACGCGCTCGGTGATATGCTTGCTAAAGCACACACCCCTGCTGGAGAAGATCACCCCTAGGTAGCAGAAGTTACTCACATACTTAATGGGCGAGTTGCGTACTCGAAGACGATCGTGAGAGGCGAGGGCGCCTCCTGCCCTGAACTTGACAGCCTTGGCCTTCGACGCGTTCACGCACATGCCGTTGTTGTCGCAGTACTTCTCCAGCACCTTGATGGAAGCCTGGAGGTCCCGCCTGATGCGACTAAACATGACGATGTCGTCCGTATATATGGGATACAGCTCCTTGACAAGGGCGGGCAGGTCGCTTAGGAGAACAGCAAAGAGCAGGGGACTCAGGTTGTCCCCCTGGGGGTACTCCGTGGTCTGGAGGAATGGCGGATGCTCACAAACTCCATCATCCAGAGCGATAGAGTTGGGTTGGAGAATCGATGCCAGGAGGGAGAGCAGTGGTCGGCCGATGCCGAAGCGGGCGAGTTTCTCCAACACGGTGTCCCTAGGTGCCACGTCAAACGCGGACTTTAGGTCCACGAAGACGGCGTGCAGTGGCCGCCGCTTTTTCTGCAACGATGAAGTTATCTCATCGAGAAGTTCGCCGCATGCTGTGGATGTTGACTTGTGCCGTCTGAAGCCGTGTTGTTCTTGTGGGAGCGCCCCTCTGACTTCCAGGTACGAGGACAGTCGCCTGTACAGCAAAGACGACAACAGCTTGTATACACAGCTTTTCTTTGCTATCCCTCTCCATGATGACTCAAGGAGAAGGTCGCCTTTACCCTTGGGGATCACCTTCAAAATGCACTCCCTCCATGTTTCAGGAATGCGTCCTTGGGATAGGCATTTGTTGACGAGGGTTATCCAGAGGGGGACCAGCGAGGTGGCCATCTTTAGGTGCTCATTTCTCACGCGGTCAGCGCCAAACGCCTTGTTGTTCTTGAGATGCTGAATGGAGCTGGAGACCTCGTCCTCAGAGAACGATGACTCAAGAGACCGCGCAAACTCTTGTTCCCAGGCGGTTGCGGGAAGAGTTGTAGCGGGGATGGAGACCGGGATGGTGAAAGCACTCGTGAACATACGCTCGAAGTAGGATCGAAGTTTCACGGGCGCGATGGGACAGCTCGTGAACTTGAACGGCCCCTTCAGGTAGGAATACGGAGTCTCCTGTGCCTGTAGGACCATCGTTGCTCCTGTAGTTCGGCGAAGGCCACCTTCTTTATCTGCAGCAGGATACGGTACTCTCGCCGGAACGCGCTGTAGGCGTTCTTCATCACGTTGCATGCTTTAGACGCCATCAGAAGCTGCATTAGGTAATGCCTTGCTTGATAGCAGTCTCTGTCAAACCAGGGCGGTGATTTGCGCGAACAGACTCCATGGGGAAGAGCTGCATCGATTATGAGGCTGGTAAGAACGGCGGAGAGGGCGTCCACATCGAGGTCCACTAGGACTGCAGGATCGAACCGCAAAAGTTTTTCCCGGAGTAGCCCGATGTTGATGGCCTTAGACACGCCCTGTCTCCTGGCGCCCAGAGCGTCGGGATTGACAGCTAGAGCGACTGCGACGGGAATGTGTTTCCTGAGTCCCATCATAGCCGAGCCCGTTGGCCAACCTCTGAAGACGATATCAGAGCTGGCACCCCTGAATGCGAAGATATCAATGGTGGGGCTGCCTGGTCGCCGTGGGTTATCTTGGGGGCCTCGGGAGTCGGAGTAGTAGGTGGGAAGGGACCGGTCTGAGCAAATCCAGAGCCCATACTCTTGGAGTGCCGCCAACACTGCCTCCGTACGAGAAGAGAGTAAAGGCTCGTCAAGCCTGCAGTTGAGGTCGCCGGCGAGGAGCACCGGGCGGTCGTCGGGGACGCAGGCTAACCCTCGGCTGATCTTGTCCAGCAGATCCAGCGTGGTGTCGCCGCCACCACTGCTGTACATTCCCACGAAGGCGAAGTCGGGGGTGGAAAGTACCAAAGTGTTGTCTTTTGCTAGTAGAATTTCTGACTTACTAAGTCTGGGGCCGATCAGGAGTGAAACTCCTCCTATTGGCCGACCACGGGAGGGCTTCGCTGCGAGACAGTGATGCAATAATAATAAGGTCACAAGGGACCGAAGAGAGGGTCAATTCTTGGGGCAACCGTTGTCCCCGGCCGTTTGCAGAGAGAACGCGGCATCTATTTTAGGCGCCATGGAGTAACCTAATTATTTAAAAAACGTTGCAATAATACGTTCAGACCTCACAACTGTAACCTTGTTTAACATGTAATAATAATATTAATAACAATTTCTCACAAATGTATTACACTTTGATCCGAAGTCTTCCTGTTATTAAAAGTAGCATGATCTCTTTCTCTCTAGCATAATAGGTTAGTCCAATGTAATAGGGTAGTCATCGTGAATACTAAACTGGGTTTCTTACCATTAATTTTGCACACGTGGACCCTATCACGGCAACCAGTGATAGGAATGAGCTGCCGGCAAGTAATATAATATGTCAGCAAATAACGGCAAACGTTAGTTCCCCATTGACCACTCAAGTGTAGCGTTTTAAGGCAAAGTTACTTAACGTGCAAGTTCTATGTAACGTACGGTGGCTGGGCGCATCATCTCTGCGGGACCATAAACGCGAAATCCGCCGCTTCCACTTTGCCTCTAACAAATACAAAAATCACATTCTTATGACGTCTTAATTTATTACTATTTGTTAGAGGCACAATATTTATATATATATATATATATATATATATATAGATAGTTCAACAAGTTCTTAAAATGAAAACCAAGAATTTTTCAAATCTTGTTGTTAATTTTTCTCATTCGATATACTCCCCGAGAAGATTACTACGCTTTTCCCACCGAGATTTCAGAGCATTTATACCTCTTGAAAATAATTTCGCGTCTTTAGACTGAAAATAGGCATTGACAGCAGCCTTAACCTTTTCATTGTTGGAAAAACGCTTTCCACCGAGACTATTATTTAAATGTTCGAAGAGGAAATATTCAGAGGGGGCCGGGTCTACAGAATAGAAAGGTTGTTTAATTAGTTCGAGCCTCAGTTGGGCCAGTTTTGCCGATGCTTGCCGCGACTTGTGTGCAGGAGCATTGTCCTTGTGAAACAGGACAACCTTCTTCTGCAAAGCGGGCCGTTTCACGATGAGTTCTTGCTTCAGGCAGTCCAACAGTCTTGCATAATATTCTCCCGTGATCGTTTTACCGCCTTCAAGGTAGTCGACCAGAATTATTCCACGTTGGTCCCCAAACCGTAGCCATCATCTTTCCGGCCGATGCCGTTGTCCGCATCCTCTTCGGAGGTCCTTCACCAGGTGCACACCATTGGCGAGATGCTTCTTGGGTCTCGGAAGTGTAGTGATGGACCCAGCGTACATCGATGGTCAAGAATCTGCGCCAAAAATCCGACGAATTTTTCGACATCTATCGACATATGGCCAAATTTCGCTGTGAGGCGGAAACACGCGCGTCTTTTTGGCCTTGTTTGAGCAAATGCGGCACCCATTTTGCTCTGAGCTTTTTCATCTTTAAGTTCTCGTGCAGGATGAAATGCACACTACCCAAACTGATCTCCAAGGCCTCCGCTATCTCCCTAATGTTCACTCGCTTATCTGCGGAAACGATCTAACGCACTTTTTCCACGTTTACCTCATCAGTTGCCGTTTTGGGCGTTCTGAACTTAGTTTATTCTTGGTGCTCCTGCGATCTCTTTTTAACTCATTAATCCAGTTGCAAACAGTGGCAAAACATGGCGCAGAGTCACCGTACACCTCGTCTAACCTAGTTTCCACTTGGTCGCATTCCAACCTTTGAAATAAAAATGCTTGTTAACCACTCGTAGCTCTTTTTTTTTCTCAATTTTTCAAAATCGCGCCGATACGTTGTACGGGAAAAGCGATCAAACAAAATCGCAACGGCCAATCTTTAACAAGTAGGTTTTTGTGTCAGCGCTCCGTTCGTGTCAAAGGTTGCTTCTACGTCGTGACAGTACGGCCAGCACACGCCCCGTACCTCCCATCGAAACAACTTAAAAGCATACGTTTCTTCGCCCTAATTTCTAGTTTTTTCGACGATGATACACTGTTGGTCGAGGGAAGGAACGGCGTGCGTGAGCTAACGCAGAATGTTGGGACTCCTCAGGGGGACCCACTAAGCTGCATCTCGTTCACGCTGCTTCTGGCCGACCTTGTTCAATACGTGCGGCAAGAGTTTCAACATGCCGTGGTAGTGATGTATGCTGATGACATCGTTGTTGCTCATCGTAACATTGGTGCCATCTCGCGCATTACCGCCATGGTAGAGGCGTATCTCATGAAAAAAGGGCTAGAAATAAACTCACGCAAAACCAAGGCGATTAAGTTTCGTCGCGGCGGGCGTTTAGGTGCAAACGACGTTATTCGTTGCTGCGGGAAGCCATTGGAGTTTGTAAACTCTTTCCTATACTTGAGTCTCCGGATTCACTACAGGGGAACATCGTTTACTACACACATCGAAAACAGTGTTACCTCGGCACTGGCAGCTCTCTACGGAGGGGTCGGAGATGTACGGCGACTGTCCGTCGGTACGGCAGTGTGCTTGTTTATGTTAAAAACTCTGCCAAAGTTGGCGTATAGCTTAGACAGAGTGTGGCAACACCTATCTCAAGCTAATTTTAATTTGCTTGAAAAGTGCTTCACACTATACATGAAGCGAGTACTCTGCCTTTCAATCAAGGCGAGAAGCCGCTTCGTCTATGTATTGTCGGACTGTGCGCCGATGGTGGAGATGCTTCGGCTTAGGCTGCGTATGCCATTGACGGAGCCACTTAACCATTTCTTGGAAGAGTGGCGACGCAAATTCACGGAAGCAGCGACGGAGGTAAGAACGCTCGACGTCTTTAAGTCTCCTTGGTTGTGGGCCGGGGTGGCCTGCGATGACAGGCATGTATATACCAGGTACATCGTACACGGGTTCCATCACCTCGTATGCTCCCGTAGGGAGTTTCATAAAGACTATACTGCTCAGTGTAATTGTCGGTTCTGCTCGCAGCAATGCGCTAAGTACCACGCGGTTGATTGTCCGGCACTGCAACGAAGATCCTTACACTTCTTCTCTCGGTGGAACGGCAAAACAACAAGTATTTATGTTTAATAATAGCATGAACTATTTTGTACAAACTATATTTGAGTGAAATAAATATGATTGATTGATATATATATATATATATATATATATATATGTACCTCAAGGGGGATGTTTATCCCCCCTTCTATACACAATTTTTGTATTGGACATAAATAAGTACCTGCCACCGGCGGTCAAATATCTTGAATATGCTGATGACTTAAAACTTTATTATCCTATTTGCTCTAGTGACTCCCACGCTGTTCTGCAGACTGCCGTCGACGGCATTGCACGATGGTGTTTTGAAAACAACATGATTCTCTCACCCTCTAAATGCATTGTACTGAAAAATGGTGCACTTGACTTTGACTACAAAATTGACAACTGCATTTTACCGACCCTCTCTTATACCCGGGACTTAGGCATATATATTACGCCTGATCTTAACTTTAGCCTTCACATTACCAAGGTTGTGGAGACATCTCTGCGCACAATAAATACTATCTTTCGCTGTTTTATTTTAACGACTCCACATGTGTACATTCGCCTTTACAAATCTCTTGTTCTTCCTAAACTCACATATTGCTCCCCTGTCTGGGAGCCTTATCTGTCCAAATATAGGAAGTTGGTGAATGGCGTCCAAAACATGTTTCTAAGACGCCTGCGAATCAGGTGCCCCCACAGCGTGTTAGATGACGTTGTTCCAAGTATCGACACACTTTTTATGCAGTGCAACTTATCTGTTCTACATCAATTACGAAAATGTGACTTGTTAGGACACTTTTTTGATGTACGCTCCAATAACCTAAGGAGTCAACGATCAATCACCTCAAAAGCCGTGGCCCGCGTTGAATTCGTGAACGGACTGTTTGCTTGGCGTATGGCCAAATGGGCCCATGATAATCCAAATAGTGCTCGCCTATTTGGTGGTTACGATTGTCTTACAGAAGTATGTATATTGATACCAACCCTTTTATGCGAAATAAAAGTGATGTTATGTTAAAATCTCACACAACATAGCACGGCTGATGTTAAACAACTACGGTCCACAGGAGTCAAGAAGGCGCCATATTATGTCGGTGGCTGAATCCATAGTTTTATTTGCTGCCTCGGTGTGGCCGTCAACCGAACTATCCACAGCCAACAACAGGGCAACGCTACGCAAAGCCCAAAGAGTGGCTGCTCTGCGTATCGCAATGGCCTATAAAACAGTCAGCACAGCGGCCGTCCATGTTCTGGCTAGTACAGTCCCCTGGGATTTGAAAGCAAATGAACGACGCTGCTTGTGGAAGGACCCGGAAAAGAAGAAGGAGGAGGAAAGGGATATAACCCTCGACATTTGGCAGGCCGAATAGGACTCCAATCAGGAAGAAATGCCCGGGTACCGGGTAAAAACTCTAATCCCGGATATCAGGGCCTGGATGTACCGGCCAGGTGGCGAGTTAACGTCCTACATCACTCAGGTCCTTAACGGGCACCATGATTTCCAGTCATACTTGTTAAGAATTGGGAAACTCGCATCTCCTGCAAGTACTGCCAAAGCAAAACAGAAAACACGCCTGAACATACAATTTTGTGGTGCCCGGAATAGGCCTCTCAGCGTTCGGGTCTACCTAGGGCTGACGACGGATCTTTGTAATAATCATACAGCTTACGATTGAGTCACGCGACGACTGGGTCAGCATTGATTGCACCATGGAGAACATCATGCGCACCAAGGAGAAGAAAAACCGTTACTGCATGACATCATCCCGCGGGGCATCCCGTGATAGCCAAATTTTTAAACTACCCTCTCCCTTCAATCGTTTAAAGTTATGCTTATGCAGTTCCCGATCGGTTGCGGGATTGGGTCTTTCTTTTTAGTAGGCTGGAGCTTCATACTACCGGCCCACCGCCGCAGGGAGCTTGCAAACAAGTTCCCTGCGGTGGTGTCCGCGTGTGCGTACCGCATTTTCCAGTTAGTCTGTAAAAAAATATGAATATGAAGAAGCATGCACTTTTTTTCTGCCATTGCGTGAAAAACGTGAGACAACCAATACAATGCTCAATTTCTGATTGGAACAGATCCAACTGGATCAGCTGAGCATTTTAACAAAAAAATACTGCGCGCCATGGATAAATTAATACATGTTGTTTATAATTTAATTCAGAATACGAAGGCTTGTTAGCACAAAGTAAAAACACACCCCTGAAATAGTTTAACTCTAACGTGTAAGAGTTTAAATTCTTAGAACCGCTTGTGTTGATATTGTCAGATGCAGGAATAAAAATCGCTAAACTTTAGCATTTACCTGGGAGCACATAAAAAATAATAAACAAGGTAGTCCGGTATCAGAGTGTCCAACTTGGCCAGGGCTTAACCGGCACCTAGAACGTGAGGCGTGCTATATAACAGCACTGCTGTGGCAAGTCTCAGCGGACTGGTGACGGGAACACTCCAAGTATGACAAGACCCTACCTACAGAGTCTCTGTCTGGCAGTCGAACTGTACGGACGTGTCTAGCCGAGCTCCGTGGTACATACCAGAGAAACTCGCGTTACTCCGGGGTGCCCGGTGCCGGACCTGTAGCGTTGGTGTGTGAAGGCTTGCGACAGAGTTTTATTGTGTTTTAGTGGTTCTTCGAGGTTTATTGCTCACTTTTCAAGAATAATTGGTTTACTCTCCGTATCGGCGATCCCAACGACGACGATGAGAGAACCACCTGGTGCCCACCATGGGACACAGCTCCTTAACAAGGGCGGGCAGGTCGCTTAGGAGAACAGCAAAGAGCAGGGGACTCAGGTTTTCCCCCTGACTCAGGGTACCCCGTGGCCTGGAGGAATGGCGGATGCTCACAGACTCCAACAGTTCGGTTGGAAAATGGATGCCAGGAGGGTGAGCAGTGGTCGGCCGATGCCGAAGAGGGCGAGTTTCTCCAACACGGTGTCCCTAGGTGCCACGTTAAACGCGGACTTTAGGTCCACGAAGACGGCGTGCAGTGGCCGCCGTTTTTTCTGCAACGATGAAGTTATCTCATCCAGAAGTTCCCCGCATGCTGTGGATGTTGACTTGTGCCGCCTGAAGCCGTGTTGTTCATGTGGGAGCGCCCCTCTGACTTCCAGGTACGAGGACAGTCGCCTGTACAGCCGAGACGACAACCGCTTGTACGCACAGCTTTTCTTTGCTATCCCTCTCCACGATGACTCAAGAAGAAGGTCGCTTTTACTCTTGGGGATCACCTTCAAAATGCACTCCCTCCATGTTTCAGGAATGCGTCCTTGGGATAGGCATTTGTTGACGAGGGTTGTACAGAGGGGGATCAGCGAGGTGGCTACCTTTAGGTGCTCGTTTCTCAGGCGGTCAGCGCCAAACGCCTTGTTGTTCTTAAGATGCTGAATGGCGCTAGAGACCTCGTCCTCAGAGAACGATGACTCAAGAGGCCGCGCAAACTCTTGTTTCCAGGCGGTTGCGGGAAGAGTTGTAGCGGGGATAGAGACCGGGATGGTGGAAGCACTCGTGAACATACGCTCGAAGTAGGATCAAAGTTTCACGGGCTCGATGGGACAGCTCGTGAACTTGAACGGCCCCTTCAGGTAGGAATACGGAGTCTCCTGTGCCTGAAGGAGCTTCTGTAGTTCGACGAAGTCCACCTTCTTTATATGCAGCAGAAGACTGTAGTCTCGCCGGAACGCGCTGTAGGCGTTTTTCGTCACTTTGCATGCTCTAGACGCCATCAGAAGCTGCATTAGGTAATGCCGTGCTTGATAGCAGTCTCTGTCAAACCAGGGCGGTGTTTGCGCGAACAGACTCCATGAGGAAGAGCTGCATCGATGATGAGGCTGGTAAGAACGGCGGAGAGGGCGTCCACATCGAGGTCCACCAGAACTGCAGGATCGAACCGCAAAAGTTTTTTCCCGGAGTAGCCCGATGTTGATGGCCTTAGACACGCACTGTCTCCTGGCGCCCAGAGCGTCGGGATTGACAGCGACTGCGACGGGGATGTGTTTCCTGAGTCCCATCATAGCCGAGCCCGTTGGCCAACCTCTGAAGACAATATCAGAGTTGGCACCCCTGAATGCGAAGATATTAATGGTGGAGCTGCCTGGTCGCCGTGGGTTATCTTGATGGCCTCGGGAGTCGGAGTAGTAGGTGGGAAGCGACCGGTCTGAGCAAATCCAGAGCCCATACTCTTGGAGTGCCGCCAACACTGCTCCGTACAAGAAGAGAGTAAAGGCTCGTCAAGCCTGCAATTGAGGTCGCCGGCGAGGAACACCGAGCGGTCGTCGGGGACGCAGGCTAACCCTCGGCTAATCTTGTCCAGCAGATCCAGCGTGGTGTCGCCGCCACCACTGCTGTACATTCCCACGAAGGCTGAGTCGGGAGTGAAAAGTACCAAAGTATTGTCTTTTGGTAGTAGAATTTCTGACTTACTAAGTCTGGGGCCGATCAGGAGTGAAACTCCTCCTATTGGCCGACCACGGGAGGGCTTCGCTGCGAGACAGTGATGAGCATAGAAACCTCCAACATCGAAACGTTTTGTGGCGAAAGTTTCAGTAAGAAGGATCAAGTCGAACGCAGCCAGATCAGCTGCGGGAATGCAGCTCATCACTGAAGCGAAACCCTCGCAATTCCACTGACAACAGTTTAGTGGGGACGACGGGGGCCGCTCCCGAAGCGACGTCCCGTTCTCCCTTTGACATTGGAGCCCTGTTTCTGGGGCCCGCCGAGGCTCTCGTCTCCCGCGGGTTGGCGTTGGTGCTTTGCCTTGATTTCCTCGAACTCTTTCAGCGCCTGGGCCATGAAGTGACACAATCGCGGAAGTTCCGGAGGGACTTGGGAGGCCGTGTCCATCTTGCCGGGCTTCTCTCCCTTCTTGTCCTTCTTCGGTGCGCCCTTCACAGCCTGTGATGGCGTCTTTTTGAGAAAGCGTTCCCCCAAAAAAGTGGCTATGTTGCGAGCTGCCACGTTTGCCACGGTGGGAGCCAGCTCGTCGCCGTACACCGTCGCCGCTCTGATCAGCATGGGTTGCTGGATCCTGGTCAGCGGCTGGAAGGTCATCGGCCCTGACTCAGCCAGGATTTAAAGCGCGTTGTTGGCCGCTTTGCAGTCCGGGTGAAGCAGCGGGATGGAGTACACGGTCAGCTGGGATCCTGGGGAGGTCGCCGACAGCCAGGAGACAAAGTCCACTGTGTTTGGATAGCTGTCCGCGAAAGTGTACCCGGATCTTTTTGACAGACCTGTCACCAAACAGAAGGACTTTCTTCTTAGCACGCTGGGCGGCCTGCGTCGAGCCCGCCGAGGCAGAAGATGAGGGTCGGGTATCCATGGAGTCGTCCACGGAGACGATCGGCGTCCTCTGAAGGGCCACGATCTCCTTCCGCAGATCGACAACCTCTCTTTCCAGGAGCCGGCTCCTTTGGAGGACAAGGAACAGGATGTTCGCAAGAGGGTTACCATCCAGAGCATCTAGGAGGCTGTTGGTGCGAGAGTGCGGCCTCTCTCAAGGCAGGTTCGCCAACTCGGCAGAGCCTGCATCTGTAGGCCCGGGGTTGCCTTGAGCGAATGCTTGACTCGAGGGCGACAGGCACGATGCGTGGAAGCTATATGTGCATCCCACGCATTGCAACCCGGATTCGGCAATCGCCAAGCAGCATTTTAAGCAGGTCACTGGAACGGGAGGGGAGTTGTCCATGGTTCGCAATGGGCTAAACAGAACGGATGACCGATGGGGACGCGCTTGAACGTCTCCCTCTTCGGTGAATCCGGTAGACTTAAAAGTGCGTTTTGACGCAATTTTGAGTGTTGAACCGGCACTCCGCGTGCTCCAGCCCCCACTCCGTCCGACCGCCGCACCCTCCTAGGGCGTAAACACCAGCCACCGGGAGGTCTTTAACGCCGGGTCAGCTGTGCTTGGTAGATCGCGCGAAAGTAGATCACCAGAGGTTAGTACTAGTAGTCTTCTGGTTCTACGAGTACTTCTGTGGGGATCCGTGGAGTTGATGTGCCGTGAGCGCATCCGTCGGGATAGATCTGCGGCCCAGTTCTCGACCTTTTTTGTAACGTAAACGAAAAAGGCGTCGCTGCTGGTTTCACACGTATGTATATGTCACCTACAACCGATTCTTGTTTACAAACAGTCAACCGACGCCAGATGTAGACGAGTTGACACAGCTGTTCCCAGGTGTTCCACCGTTCGGATCGACGGAACCAGTGTTCTTAACCGGCGGGACAGGTGCACGTAATCGACGGATGTGTACCGTGTCACGGCGCGGCTGTTATGAGACGACACTGTAGCAATGCGAACCGTCGTGAAACAACGAGTGACAATGGCTCCAAACTAAGCACGAGAGAAGAATCGACCGATTATATATACGGCCCCGGAAAAGAGTGAAGCCATTCTCTTGACAGGAAGAAAAATTGGGCAGCATAAAACTGATGGTGTCGGGCCAGGAGATCAAGCAAGTAACAGAAGCCAGATACCTTGGTGTCCTACTAGACAAGGGTCTCAGGGGCGCAAGCCATATCAGGAAATTCACGGCCAAAGCGGCTAACGCTATAGGCAAGATTCTTCCAAATTCATACGGGCCGTGGGAGTGTCGGCGACGACTATTTTTGTCGGTTACCGAATCAATTGCACTTTTCGCGGCGCCAGCCTGGCTGCAGAACACCCTAAAAACGACGACGGCAAGAAAGGCCCTGAGAAATACGCAGAGAAGAGGGGCGCTTAGGATCCTGCAGGCCTACCGTACGGTTAGCACAAACGCAGCCCTAGTACTGGCTGGTTCCCCACCTTGGGACTTGATAGTAAACGAAAGGAGAAGGATTTGGGAAGCAGGGGGTGAGTCCAGCAAAGAAGTTGAGAGGGACATAATGATAGAAGCGTGGCAAGAAGAATTGGACGCCATACCCATACGCTCACCGGGCCATTCACTTCGCTTGCTCATCCCGGACATCAAAAAGTGGACTGACCGCCCGGCAGAGGGACTTAACTTGTTCCTCACGCAGTGCCTCACTGGCAGTGGCGACTTTCAAAGTTATCTCTTTTGTAAAGGCAAAGCTCCCTCGGTAACTTGCGTGCACTGTGCGGACGGCGTCGACGATGACCCCGAGCACACTCTCCTGAAATGCAATGGACTAGAGCAGGCAAGGACAACTGCCGTAGCGCTGCTAAGATTGAAATGGTCCAGAAAAGAAGAAAAACGATGAGCCAGAACACCGGACCCGCCGAGAAGTAACATGAAAATGTTTGTGGAATACATATGCAGCAGACCATCAGCATGGAAGCTGGGCGAATATGACAACTGCAGTGATGAAAAAGAAAACCGAGCTCGGCAAGTGCAGAAGAGAACGGATAGCGCTTACGACATCAACAGATGACGTGGCTTGTATTCAGACGAATATATATATATATATATATATATATATATATATATATATATATATATATATATATATATTTATATATATATATATATATATATGTATATATATATATATATATATATATATATATACAGTCCCCGAAAAAAAAATAGGGCCACCCATTTTTGTTACATTTCACGCATTTATTATAACCAATCGTGTAAAGGTCACAGTGATACATGCTCACAGAGTAACAGCGGAAACTTCTATCGACATTTGGAGTCTCGGATTACTTTGAACCACGAGATTTTCACATATGGCACAGCTACACCGCGAATAAATTATAAGGCCGCTAGCAAGATACCTGTTTTAACAAATTAATTAAGCGGATTAACGGCATTTGGACTAATTTCACGGCATTTAGCAACTATACTTAATACTCAGTGAACTTTCCATTAAGTCTGATAACCATAAAAGTGCGGTTTGGTATAGTGTTAAACAAATTTTGGATGACATTTGCAAGAGCTCGTACTAAGCCTCGCAATTTTTTTTATCGGTGTAAACTTATTGTTCGAGCTAGCTCCACACATTCTGGATCATATTAAGATCAGGTGAGAGTGCAGGCCAGCGAAGGACTTCAATGTGACGTTGGTCGAACCAGCTTGCGATCCGCCTGGCGGTGTGAGTCGGGGCGTTATCGTGCGTAAAAACGAAGTCTGGCCCTCCCATCAGCTTAAAATGCGCCGATTGCTCTTTTAGTAAATCCCCGTAGAGCGTCGAATAAACTCGACCGTCTAAAAAAACAATCGGCGACTTTGTATATTACCCGACAGCAGCCCAGATCACCACTGAACCGCCACCTGAGTGACGTTTTGACAAAATTTGTTAAACTGTTTTCATCCGAAAAAAGCACTCTGTGTCACTCAGTGGTCCATGACATCGTATCGTGGGCACTCAGTTGTCCATGACATTTTATCGTGGGTGAAGTCAAGACGAGCTTTCATCGGTCAGCGGTCAATCGTTGTTTTTATAAACGCTATAGGCAAGATTCTTCCAAATTCATACGGGCCGTGGGAGTGTCGGCGACGACTATTTTTGTCGGTTACCGAATCAATTGCACTTTTCGCGGCGCCAGCCTGGCTGCAGAACACCCTAAAAACGACGACGGCAAGAAAGGCCCTGAGAAATACGCAGAGAAGAGGGGCGCTTAGGATCCTGCAGGCCTACCGTACGGTTAGCACAAACGCAGCCCTAGTACTGGCTGGTTCCCCACCTTGGGACTTGATAGTAAACGAAAGGAGAAGGATTTGGGAAGCAGGGGGTGAGTCCAGCAAAGAAGTTGAGAGGGACATAATGATAGAAGCGTGGCAAGAAGAATTGGACGCCATACCCATACGCTCACCGGGCCATTCACTTCGCTTGCTCATCCCGGACATCAAAAAGTGGACTGACCGCCCGGCAGAGGGACTTAACTTGTTCCTCACGCAGTGCCTCACTGGCAGTGGCGACTTTCAAAGTTATCTCTTTTGTAAAGGCAAAGCTCCCTCGGTAACTTGCGTGCACTGTGCGGACGGCGTCGACGATGACCCCGAGCACACTCTCCTGAAATGCAATGGACTAGAGCAGGCAAGGACAACTGCCGTAGCGCTGCTAAGATTGAAATGGTCCAGAAAAGAAGAAAAACGATGAGCCAGAACACCGGACCCGCCGAGAAGTAACATGAAAATGTTTGTGGAATACATATGCAGCAGACCATCAGCATGGAAGCTGGGCGAATATGACAACTGCAGTGATGAAAAAGAAAACCGAGCTCGGCAAGTGCAGAAGAGAACGGATAGCGCTTACGACATCAACAGATGACGTGGCTTGTATTCAGACGAATATATATATATATATATATATATATATATATATATATATATATATATATATATATATATTATATATATATATATATATATATATATATATATATGTATATATATATATATATATATATACAGTCCCCGAAAAAAAAATAGGGCCACCCATTTTTGTTACATTTCACGCATTTATTATAACCAATCGTGTAAAGGTCACAGTGATACATGCTCACAGAGTAACAGCGGAAACTTCTATCGACATTTGGAGTCTCGGATTACTTTGAACCACGAGATTTTCACATATGGCACAGCTACACCGCGAATAAATTATAAGGCCGCTAGCAAGATACCTGTTTTAACAAATTAATTAAGCGGATTAACGGCATTTGGACTAATTTCACGGCATTTAGCAACTATACTTAATACTCAGTGAACTTTCCATTAAGTCTGATAACCATAAAAGTGCGGTTTGGTATAGTGTTAAACAAATTTTGGATGACATTTGCAAGAGCTCGTACTAAGCCTCGCAAATTTTTTTTATCGGTGTAAACTTATTGTTCGAGCTAGCTCCACACATTCTGGATCATATTAAGATCAGGTGAGAGTGCAGGCCAGCGAAGGACTTCAATGTGACGTTGGTCGAACCAGCTTGCGATCCGCCTGGCGGTGTGAGTCGGGGCGTTATCGTGCGTAAAAACGAAGTCTGGCCCTCCCATCAGCTTAAAATGCGCCGATTGCTCTTTTAGTAAATCCCCGTAGAGCGTCGAATAAACTCGACCGTCTAAAAAAACAATCGGCGACTTTGTATATTACCCGACAGCAGCCCAGATCACCACTGAACCGCCACCTGAGTGACGTTTTGACAAAATTTGTTAAACTGTTTTCATCCGAAAAAAGCACTCTGTGTCACTCAGTGGTCCATGACATCGTATCGTGGGCACTCAGTTGTCCATGACATTTTATCGTGGGTGAAGTCAAGACGAGCTTTCATCGGTCAGCGGTCAATCGTTGTTTTTTCTTGTGTATTTTGCCAATGTGTCTTCCTGAAGAAGTTTTGCACAGTTCGCACGTTCGTTTGCTCGTCGGCCGCCGCCGCAGTCGCCCTCGCCGAGGGCGCAGAGTTCGACGCTTTCTTCAGAATTGCAGGTTGTTTCGGTCCAAAATAGAATTTGGACGCCTGAACTCTTTTTTTATGGCGTATTTTTTACCGAAATTAACAAAGTTATTTACTCCTTAGACACAACGCCTTAATTGACGGGAAATTTTGCGATTAGAGAGGCCGATGTTCTTATAAGCCTTGATATGGGCCTTTTCTTTACCCATGAGGCGCCAGCCTAAGCCTATCGTTTCAACAAAGAAAAAACTTCTGGTAGGAGGTCTGCCTTTGTTTCTGTCGAGCCGTTAAATGAGCCCAAACGTTGTTATTCCACTTAATTCACTCGCTAAGACATGCATCTTGGTGGTGACTCTATAATTTTTTTGCAGCGTAGCTGTGCCAAATGTCGAAATCTTGTGTTTTAAGGTAACCCGATAACCCAAATGTCGATAAAAGTATCCGCTGTTACTCTGTGAGCATGTATCATTATGATCTTTACACAATCGGTTATAATAAATGCGTGAAATGTGGCAAACATGGGTGGCCCTATATTTTTTTCAGGGACTGTATATATATATACATAAATATATTTATATATTTATATATATATATATATATATATATATATACAAGTAGTTCAATAAGTTCTTAGAATGAAAACCGAAAATTTTCCAAATCATGTTTTTAAATTTTTCTTATTTGATATATTCCCCGAGAAGCTCAGTCCACTTTTCCCACCGAGATTTCAGAGCTTTCATACCTCTTGAGTAGAATTCCGCGTCGTTAGACTGAAAATAGGCATTGACAGCAGCCTTAACCTCTTCATTGCTGGAAAAACGCTTTCAATCGAGACTATTCTTCAAATGTCCGAAAAGGAAATAATCAGAGGGGGCCAGGTCTGGAGAATAGGAGGGTTGTTCAATAAGTTCGAACCTCAGTTGGGCCAGTTTTGCCGATGCTTGCCGGGACTTGTGTGCAGGAGCATTGCCCTGGTGAAACGGGACAACCTTCTTCTGCAAAGCGGGCCGTTTCACGATGAGTTCTTGCTAACGGCAGTCCAACAGTCTTGCATAATATTCTCCTGTGATCGTTTTACAGCTCTCAAGGTAGTCGACCAGCATTATTCTACGTTGGTCTTAAAAAACTGTAGCCATCACCTTTCCGGTCAATGCCGTTGTCCGCACCCTCTTCGGAGGTCCTTCATCAGGTGCACACCATTGGCAAGATGCTTCTTGGGTCTCGGGAGTGTAGTGATGAACCCGGCTTTCATCGACGGTCATGCATCTGCACCAAAAATCCGACAGATTGTTCGACATCTTGGCCAAATTTCGCTGTGAAGCCAAAACAGGCGCGTCTTTTTGGCCTTGGTTGAGCAAATGCGGCAGCCATTTTGCTCTAAGCTCTTACATCTTCAAGTTTTCGTGTAGGATAAAATGCACACTGCCTAAACTAATCCCTAATGCCTCTGCTATTTCCTTAATGTTCATTCGCTTATCTGTGCCAAGAATTTTTCGCACTTTCTCTACGTTTTCCTCATCAGTTGCCGTTTTTTGGCCTCCTGGACGTAGTTCATCCTCGGTGCTCCTGCGACCTCTTTTTAACACATTAATCCAGTTGGAAACAGTGGCAAAACATGGCGCAGAGTCACTGTACGTCTCGTCTAACTCAATTTTTACTTGGGTCGCATTCCAACCTTTGAAATAAAAATGCTTGATAACCACTCGAAACTCTTTTTTCTCAATTTTTAAAAATCACGCCGATACGTTGCACGGGAAAGCTATCAAACGAAATCGCAACGGCCAATCACCATAATATATTAAGTGCTAGCAGTCGAAAAGTTGCAGTTCCTATTAGCGGTGAAAGCGTGCCAAAATTCGAATTCTAAAAAGCTCATTCTAAGAACTTATTGAACTACCTATATACATATATATATATATATATATATATATATATGTATATAGAAAATATTGTGATGATTTATTAATCATTTACAATACGTTTGCACACTCGGCAGCGCTCGCCTTAATAAAAATGGTAATAAAAAGGTGTCACGTGAAGTTAAGAATCAGTTGTCCGTGTCCTTGCTTGATGGTAGCCCCCGCTCTTATGGATCCGGTGCGAGCGATATATCCTCAAGGTTCCTTGCAAAGTTAAAACGGTGAGATCCATAAGATTCCTCTTCGTGACGCCGAGCCCCAAGAGCGTCCTCGCAGATTCGGAGTCCCATACACCACTCATAGAGATAGTGATGGATCCGAATCTGCGAGGTTTTTGCGGGTAGGGGAGCGCCGCTCTTAGGAACTCGACGTCATATTTGGCGATCTTGTCTTGCCGTGCTTTTGCCAGGTCCCGGTTCGGGCCGCAAACCTCGGCATCTAAAACCCAGACCTCGGTAGGTGTTGTTATTACGAGGTCGGGCTTTAGACCCGGTGCGCCCGGTCGACGGAATACTCGCTCACGAACCACATCATGACCCCTTTCGCGGAGAAGACGCGCCACGCGATCACAGACGTCGTCATGTCTCTTTATGGTTTGTTTGTGTGTTATATCGCACATCTGAGCGACATGAGCCAACGTCTCAGGCGCATGACACCCGTGCCTACAACGTTTGTTGTAGCCCGGGCGTCCCCTGGCCAATCTGGCACGCGTTGGTAGTGCGTTGATCCTGAGCTTTAGTAGGTTTAAATACTCCTTACCAGATAGGTAGGGCATACCCTTAATCCAGTAATGTACAAAAGGCGTTTCGTGTGCTTTTTTAAAATGTGCCCCATCGAACGTGTTGTGTAGTTGTTGAGACCAGTAATCGGTCTCTTGTGTAGCGGTCTCAATGGAGGTTCCCAAGCGCTCGCAAAGAAGTCTTGTTTTCGCAAGATCTTTTTTAAAGTGCTCGGTGGTTAGCATCCATTGGACCCCAAGGTGCGTGGAGTATTGTAGTGCTGTCAGGCGGGAGCGGCGGATTCTGGGAATGAATGTTTGGAGGCAGGGGATGTCCAGACCGCCGTGTGCTGTGTGCGTGTACAGGTAGGCGTTCGGCACCGAGTTTTCGAGCTTAAGCCATTTCGACTTAACAACCTTTCTGATCTCTTTATCTAGGTCACTAAGGAGTGCGTAAGATGGTCTGGGACCGGAGACCAGTTTATATAGGAGACGGGGAATGAGAAAGTCTTTCAAAAATATGAGTCTTTGGTGGGGTTTAAGGGGAGCTATCGTGAGTCTGTTGAGTAAGTTAAGGAGTATATCCTTGGTGGAGTCAACTCTGCCATTGCTGTCAAAGTCGACTCCAAGATATCTCCATCGATCGCTCATACCTTTAGCTGGCAATTGCCGATCTCCAACGTTAAATTCTGATACGGTATTGATAAAACCTTTACCTTCCTTCCTATTAAATAGGTGGGAGATAGTAAAGCTTTTATTAGTATTAATTTCAAGGCCTCGGGATTTTAAAAGTGGGTCCGCAATATTAAGGAGCCGTTGGAGAGTGGATTTCGTGGAGGCTAGGAGGATGAGATCATCCGCAAAGGCTAAGCCCATAAGGCGGAAATCATCAGTAAGTTGGTACCCGATATTAGTTTGGTCTAATTTTGAGAGAATGTCGTCGAGAACTAGATTAAATAAAAGGGGGGACAGAGGATCTCCCTGCCTAACACCCCTAGTTGGCCGAAATGTGCGACATTCTTGTCCAAATTCTATGAGAGTTTTAGATGAGAGGTACAAGCGTTCGATATAGTTAATGAATACCTCCGGGTATCCGCGAGTCCGGAGTGACCACAGGACGGAGTCATGGCTCACCATGTCGAACGCCTTACGGAGGTCGATTGAGGCAAGTCTGAGCTCACGTCCTGCAGACTTGGCATCGTTATGGATACCATCCAGAACCGCAAGATTCTCGAAGGTACCATTATAGGGGAGAAACGCTCGCTGGATTGGGAGAAGCTTAATAGAGTTCTGGAGGCGTCTAGAGAGAATTTTGTTAAGCGTTCGTTGTAAGTATGAACTAATAGATAGGGGTCGCAGATCGCTTGGGGATGTGGCATTGTTAATTTTAGGGATGAACGCTAAGCGAGCAGTTTCATGGGCTGAGGCAATATCGCTAATTATTAGTATGTTAAGAATACAACAGACTACTTCTAACGGGAGTTTACGGAGGGACGAAAGACAAATCCCGTCCAAGCCTAGTGCTTTAGAAGGTCCGCGGAGAGCTGCGTGGGTTTCCTTTAGGGAGATAGGGAGGGAAACCTCAAAGAGATCAGAGTTGGGAGTGTATACGGGGCAAGGGAGTGGTTCAGGGGGTGGTTGTGTCATCGTGTTGGCCCAGTGTTCTACAACTTCGGTGGCCTGCATGTTGTGTATGGTGTGTTTGCCGTCCAGCACCTCATGAGCGCATTTGGATCGGTTTTGGCTAAAAAGTTTTTGAGTGGTTGCGTAGTCTTGACGTCGCTGTTGCCTTTTAGATACTCGCGCTTCAGTGGAAGGTGTTTCTCTAAAGGCACGACGTCGGACAGTGTGTGTAAAATGTTTGTTCAGAAATTCGTTTAAGGCGATAGTGTGGTCCTCACCTGAGCAAATTATATTTGACAGATGAGTAAGGTCTGTTGAAATTATGTTGCGTTTGGGAAATGTGTTTGTGAGGGCTTGTATTTTAGATATAATAATATCTTTTTGGGATGGATTATAGGGGCCATCTGATTCAGAGTATCGAGGCCGACTACGCTCAAAAAGCTCAGATCCGTCAATGTTGGAATCCAGGAGAGACCTCTTTTTAAGGAGGTCCTCTACCAGATCCTTATGCGCCTGAGAATTACGTTGGCCCCTAATCGCCCCAGGTGTGCGTGAGTTAAAATTAGTAGCTAAAAGGTGGTCAATTTCTCTAGGAGTTTCGTTATTATTATCTAATATAAAATCTGCTTCTAATGTTGCTAAAAGTTCACGGTCTTGTGGGTTCCATCTGGCCTTCTTAGAGGGGGGGGCTAAAATGTTCTCATTATATTCGTCCAGATGGGCACGACGACGGTGTAAATTAAGACCTGATTTAGAATTAAAGACCTTTAAGCAAGTACTAGATGGACATTTACAATTTGGCTGGGAGACGCGTGAAGTACTAGGGGGGTTAAAATTATCATTAGAAGCAGCAGTGTCATTTTGTGAGGAACTTAAAATCAAAGTATTAGTCTGTGATCGGTTAGGAGTTTGGGAGGTGGCACGAACTTCTCGTTGATTGTGAGTCAATCTAATGTGGCTCGCGAGGCCCGCGCCAGATTTGCATACTCGCCCACAAGTCTGGCAGCTGAGTCTTCCGGCGGTGTTGCTGCCGTCACGTGATGCCATCGTTGTCTTGGTCCACAGCGGTGGTAAGATTTCTTTAAAAGTCTTGTACGCGAACGATGGCGCGATTTTACGCAGATGTTGTTGTTAAAATCGCTAAAATGAAGCGGTCTTTAGACCATCATTCTGTTCGTCTCTACCCAGGGAGCACTATGTCATATTTTGTCACGTACTGTATTTATGCAAAATAGCGTCAAAAGTAGAAGTTAAAAATTGCACATTAATATGTACAATAGTAGTGTCGGTTTAAGATATATATTTGTGGTAATTAGATGGAAGACTAGCATCAGACAGATTAATTGATGTCTCTTCGATTCAGTGGAATTGAAGCATCTATTACAAATATATAGTAGGTATGTAGGTAGTCAATTAAAATATATAGTGGTTTAAAAACACGATATGGCTGCCCAATATATCGTTGCTTATTGTATTCTCTACGCAGTGTTCGATTTTAGAGCAAAACAAAGCGTATCGATACACCACTATACAATGTATGCACTGTCTGGGTTTTGTAGCCAGTGTATACACTTTACCTATATAGAAGTTAAAATTAGTGAAATATAATTAGGGCCGCTATATTTCACTAAAACAACTATATAGGTAGACTCACCTTACCTAAATCTAAAAACCGGCACAATCACTTCCACTTAAAAACGCTAAAATGCACTTCAGACAGGCCTTTGCAATGGTGAACGCACTGCTAACCTATCTAACACAGTGACGCGGCGAATTATAACAATTTTGCATCTTTTAAATGCAAAATGGAACTGTTTGACGGTGTTGGATCTCACAGTTCGGTCACACTGGTGGCCACGATGGTCTGTGGCAAAACTCCCGTTAAAAAGCCAGATATAACTTGCGATCTAGGCAATTTAAGCGGGAGCTCGCACCAGTGCGACCGTCCGGCTCAACAGCTGAGTAGAGACTTATATATATATATATATATATATTATGGACCGACATAGCCCGCCGGCAAATATTTGTCCATGATGTCTGTTGTCACAATGTGTCACTTAACAAACTGAAAACTTAAGGATCTAGGTCCAAGCTGGGGCTGGTCTACCTGGCTAAAGTTCCTCTCACCGACGCACCGTTCCCCCTCTGAACGTCCAACGACAAGCGCTGCAGTAAGTACTCCCCCGCTCTTTTGTCTCCTGTAGCAACCACTAGTCTTCTCCTGACGTCTCTGAGTAATTTTTTGGTAAGCAACCCTGGTCCCCCCAACGTCTTAAAAGCTAGAGGTGAGAACAAGTGGGGATAGTCCAGGCTTGAGTACTTCCTGCACTTGGCTGTTTCCGCTAAGGCAACCGCATGCCCAGAGCGGGCTGCGCCACTACCGACCATTGAAGGGGCTAAAGAGTCGGTAACAGTCGCATCCCACACCAGCATTTGGCCCCGATCGAATGGGGTCAGAGTCATTCCGTCAGGCATTTTTCCGTCATCTCTGACTTAACCGGGGGGCTCCAGCACACATGGGTAGCCTGCCAACCGTAATCCTCTGCAGAACGTCTCGTTCAGGGCCGAGTGGCGTGCGATCCTGCCTCAACTCTGGACGCAAGAAAGACCGTGGTGGCCTAGGGAGTCGATTTCGTCACCACAACCACAGCGATGGGGGAAAACCAGTTCTGCTCCCACTCTCAAACCGACCAACATTCGTGTAGACTCATTGTCTAAAAGGGTACCCAGTTGAGGACTCGGGAGGGCGTGTAGCCATACGCTTGCACTCGGCGAGGAGACGGCTTGTAACCTCGCTTTGTCGGCGTCGGAAGATGCTCGGCTCCACAGGTCGCTCCATCGATGGTCGTGTACCATTTCTGACCACGCAGACTGAAGAGAAGGGGTCTCCGGGAGAGCCCCACAGAATGCGATGGCTTCACCTTGGGTCTTCTCCAACGAAGATCGGAAATGCGCTACAGCCTGTGGGTCTAGAATAGCCTCGATGTCACTGATCGCTGAATGCAGGGAGGCAATATGCGCCGCAACTGAAAGGGAAACTGCCTCGGGGAGTCCCAACCCGCCTCTTGCCACCGGTAGTGATGCTTGGGTTAAGGGGTTGCCCCGTAGCCGCAGGTTAAGTAGAGATTCCAACGCGTTCGCCTTGCTCCACATTTAGTTCTTCCAAGTGAGATGAAAAGGCTATACAGTTGACACCTCTGAACAGGTAGTTTAGATTCGAAGCGGAGAAGCACGAGCGTAGAAGGTACAATCCCCTATGAGCGCCAAGCTGAGGGAGGCAGTTGAGACCGACCTGGAGTTTTTCTCTTCATCGCTCGATCGTCGAGGTGAGGTTGTCAGATAATAAAGGCACCCCAAGAAGGTGTAGGTCGTCGCCAGTTACGCGGCACCCCGGAAGTAACTCCAGGATGACAGGGGTATCATTTGCGCCCATTCCTTTTATATGGACCTCACACTTGGTCGGGTTCAATTCTAGGCCGCTGCATCTAGCGATGCTTAGTATTTTCTTTATGTCTTCACATACTGTACTGGCGCTACCTCCTATGACACCATCGTCCAAATACCACAGGTTAAGTGGACTTTCGAGAGAGTTGACCAAATCTTTCACGGCAAGGCAGAACAAAGGGGGAGCGAGAGGGTCTCCCTGCTGGACACCCACAGCCGAGGTAAGCAATGCCGAGGGTAAGACCAGGTGTGATGGATCATCGTAGGCCAGTTTGACTTGATGGTAGATGGCGGGAGCCTCTTCTGCAACTGTTTTTAGCAAGCGATCTCTTTTCACGGTGTTGGACGCGTTCTTAAAATCCAGTTTGACTAGTACGGAGGATCCCTGCCAAGAGTCAATGAATGCCCTGGTAGCGTGGACCATTATTTCTGCACCCCGCTTGGTAGAGAAACCCAACTGGTGACGCCCTATAACCCGGCAGATGACATCTCTGGAGTCCCTCACTGCCAGTTTTGCCGCGACCCTGTGTATCACCGATGAACAGGCGATGGGTCTATATGAGCCGTCATTCTTCTTCAGTGCGAACAGCCTCGCCGCGAAAATGAGAGGACGCCACCCAGGATGTGGGGCTCCCCAGCGCAGTACGTCAATCAACTTTGCCAGCGCTTTGCCAAGTCTCTCAGACGAGCTGCCAAGACTCGGTGAAAGAAGGTCTTGCAGCAGACGGGGCCGAATGAAATCTAGGCCGGCACTCGAGCTCTTTGAAAATGAACCCACCGCGTAGCGCACATCCTCAGTTGAGGTGGAAGAAGGCATGAGCTGTTGAGAGAGGGGGGACGGCCAAACCAGGTCCGACTGTCCGACGGGGTGCTTCGCCCGTAACGATGCTATGGCAGCTGGCTCATCAACCATAACGTCATCAGATAGGAGGAGGCGGGCTGCCCCTGCAGCGTCCCCGTCGGATTGTTTGGCCAGCACGGCTCGCGCGTTTGGACGAATCCGCTCAACACTGGGGCCTGACTCGTCTGTACCAGACGAGGAAGCCTGGTGAGTCAGCCGGACTCCACGTTGAAATTCCACTAGGTTCTTTCTGATGATAACTGTCAGGGAGCGTGTATCCCTGCGGCCTACTGGATACCTCAACACAACTGGGGCGAACGAGAACAGCCCAAGCCAGGCGGCGTCGTCGTTGTCCAGGGCTGCTCTTGAGCACACCTCCGATAAGGCGTCAGCCACCGATTTCCTTACTGCTTTTGGTAGGATTCATACCAGCTTCCCACTTTTCATGAAGGATTGAATGAGCTCCGTGAGGTCTTTGTTGGACTCGTTCATGGCTTCGTCACGGATATGTGTGGCGTCCGCGCCCCCGTGTTTGACGGTGACGTGTCTACGGAGACCTCGCTTAGTAAAGGTCTGGCGACAAAGACTACAAGTAACCCTGTTGGTCCCCTGTGAATTCGGTACTGTCGCAGAGCCGGGCTCAGGTATCACGCTTGGGCCGGGACGCTCTGGGGGACCCGGCTCAGTTGCTCGTGCAGACTCTGCCGCCGTTGTGTGATCACTGTATCATTCACCATTGTGTTTGTTTAAAGCTGTTCGCAACCGACAACAACGCCAATAAGGGTTGTAACGCGTTCGTTATTGATTTCACCATTTTTGACAGCTCCGTCTTAAGAGAGAGCAAGTCCCGAACCAACCCAACCGACCCAAGAGTCGCTGCCTTATGAGATCCCCGGGGACGAGGGGGTGTGGTCGTCGTTCGTTTCTTAACTGAGAGACGCTTTCTAGGTGCTGTTCTTGGCAGTAAGAGCTGCGGAGTGACGTCACCCCCAACTGCAATGCCACGCACTACCGAGGCATATGTCGGCCCTTCTGGGGGGCCTAAACTTTGACCGACGGCATGTAAGCCTTGTGAATAAGGTGTAGGCGTCGTCAGGGTCTCGTTAATGGATGCGTCTGGGTGGGTAACACGGACCTGGTGGAGAGTCCTGGCCTCCATCAAGATCCTGTTCTTTTCTCCTAGATAGAAAAGTCGCGGGCAACTAGGTGATTTGGCGTCGTGAGGTCCCCCGCAGTTGACACAATTGGACGCATTCGGACAGTCAGTAGCTAGGTGGCCTTCTTTGCCGCAGTTGCGACAGGCTTTAGGGAGGGAACAGCTTGCCGCTATATGACCAACCCTGGAACAGTTGAAGCATATTCTGGGTTGATGGGGTTCCAGAACTACCGCGTGGGAGCGGTATCCCAAGAATATTGACGCCGGTGGTTGACGGTTAAACGTCAGGATGACTTTAGGCAGCCGCTTCTTTTGATCCCCAGAAGACACGAACAGTCTTCGAGCGTCTGTAACGCCCAGGTTTGCAAGTTCTGTCACAATCTCCTCTTCCGTGATCGAGGTGCAAACACCTTGGATTCAAGCTTTAAACGATGCTAAGCCCGGGCAGGAAACGGTGACTGGAATTTCGTCAATGTGCGTTAAGCGTGAGAGCCTAAATAGGTGCCTGATCCGGACCCTGAATGCTCCAAGTGCTCCCGAATTGACCTCGTCTTTTAGCCTGTCTAGCTGTTTCTGCTCTCGTATCACTGCTTTTTTCACTTTCGCGTTCGTGACGACAGTGAAACCGTCTCTTTGCGGCTCATCGACAGCCGAGTCGACGTCGGCGCCCTCTCTTCTCCGTTTGACACCAACGGATGCATTGCTTATAGCACTCGCCGGCCTCGACATATCGTCATTAGTTGCGGGTTCACCCGCGCGTAGGTTCGCTATGTTGAGGCTCGCGGGAGGTAACCCTCCCCCGTCAGAGGCGCTTGAAATCATGGCCGCTATCTCATTCACTTGCAAAACCGCTGACGTTTGTTTCGCCAAATATAAATATATATATATATATATATAATAAGTGTCACCTATGTACATACACACGTATATGTATGTCACCCCCAACAGATTGTTGTTTACAAACAGTCACATGACGTCAGATGTAGACGAGTTGGCACAGCTGTTCACAAGTGTTCTACCGTTTGGATCAATGGAACCAGTGTTCTTAACCGGCGGGACAGATGCACGTAATCGACGGATGTGCACCGTGCCACCAATGCACCGAACAAACACCTCACTGCTTGCACATGGGACACCTCTCGGACTCAAATGAAGCGCAGGCCGACCGCAGTCCAACCAGGGCACCGCCACGTCGAGCAGTTGCTCCCTAGCTGAGTACCGTCACACCTTTCACGAGCAATCGAAAACACGTCCGCTCGCTTCGACGTTCGAACGTCGAAAAAACCTGTATATATGTATATATATATATATATATATATATATATATATATATGTATATATATATGTCGAAGTGCACTGAAACAGAATTCCTCGTTGCTAACTATATACAAGCACATCTTGTCCTTGTCATCCAAGTCCAAGATATCCGGGAATCGAATGTCGAATATAGTGTGGCTCCCTGACGTAGAATCGACTCAGAAGCTGTTGCCAATCACCATTCTTGGAGACTTTTCGGTGTCTGTCCACTGCCCATCATTATTGTTGTTTCGAACAACTATTCAGGGAGTTCCAATCTGCCTAACAGAAGACGAAATTTCAGAGGAACTAGCACCGCTTGAGGCCAGCCATGTGAAACGCGGTGCTTGGGTCCCTATAGGTACAGTTTTTCCGTTTACCCGACAACCCCCAACATAATTATTTTTGGGATTTCAGTCACATCAAGTCAGGCTTGAACCTGAACAGCCTAGATTCTGCCACAAAGTCCAGCAAAGAAGTTGAGAGGGAAATAACGATAGAAGCGTGGCAAGAAGAATTGGACGCCATACCCATAGGCTCACCGGGCTATTCACTTCGCTTGCTCATCCCGGACATCAAAAAGTGGACAGACCGCCCGGCAGGGGGACTTAACTTTTTCCTCACGCAGTGCCTCACTGGCCGTGGCGACTTTCAAATTTATCTCTTTCGTATAAGCAAAGCTCCCTCGGTAACTTGCGTGCACTGTGCGGACGGCGTCGACGATGACCCCGAGCACACTCTCCTGAAATGCAATGGACTAGAGCAGGCAAGGACAACTGCAATAGCGCTGCTAAGATTGAAATGGTCCAGAGAAGAAGAAAAACGATGAGCCAGAACACCGGACCCGCCGAGAAGTAACATGAAAATGTTTGTGGAATACATATGCAGCAGACCATCAGCATGGAAGCTGGGCGAATATGACAACTGCAGTGATGAAAAAGAAAACCGAGCTCGGCAAGTACAGAAGAGAACGAATAGCGCTTACGACATCAACAGATGACGTGGCTTGTATTCAGACGGATATATATATATGTATATATACACACATATATATATATATATATATATATATATATGTGTATATATATACACACATATATATATATATGTCGGAGTGCACTGAAACAGAATTCCCCGTTGCTAACTATATACAAGCACATCTTGTCCTTGTCATCCAAGTCCAAGATATCCGGGGACCGAATGTCGAATATAGTGTGTCTCCCTGACGTAGAATCGACTCTAAAGCTGTTGCTAATCACCATTCTTGGAAACTTTTCGATGTCTGTCCACTGCCCATTATTATTGTTGTTTCGAACAACTATTCAGGGAGTTCCAACCTGCCTACCAGAGGACGAAATTTTAAAGGAACTAGCATCGCTTGGGGTCAGCAATGTGAAGCGACTTACGCGGTTGCACGGCGGTGCTTGGGTCCCTATGGGTACAGTTTTTTCGTTTACCCGACAACCCCCAGCATAATTATTTTTGGAATTTAAGTCACATCAAGTCAGGCTTAAACCTGAACAGCCTAGACTCTGCCACAAATGCCTACGGCCTAGGCACTTTGCGCAACGGTGTTCACAACAGCAAGTTTGCAAAAAGTGCGGCACCTCAGGTCATCTTGCTGCAGACTGTACCAATTACGCGCGGTGTGTCAACTGTCGGGGCGCTCACCCGTCTGGGTCGCCTTCGTGCCCCCGCTTAGCCTATCTCAGAGAAAGAAACAGGCCTCGAAGCCAGAACTCTCCAGAAGCACCCAAATCCGCGCGCCAGAAGCACCCAGATCCGCGCGGCCTATCCGTGTCATAGCCGACACTGCGACTTATTTTTCGCAAGTCCTGTCAGGAGGCAGATTAGACCTGTTCGGCCAGCTTAGGGCTTTAGTGCAGGCTTTAGAACCTCTCCTGCGGCTTTTGCCAATGTTGGCGAGCCTTAAACGTATCATGCAATAATGATGCAGCACGACTCCAACAACATATCCAGCGGCGGATCAACTGGGTCGACGGTACACTCACAGCAAACAGCTTGCCCCATATGCAACGGACAGCACACAAGAAGAGGGCTTATGAGGCATATAGTAGTCAAGAATCCATCAGCCTCTCTTAGCTCATTCGCAACTTCCTCCACACCGATCGACAACAACACATAACAGACCGCCCGCATCATCAAAGATATCCAGGGTGTAGCGAAGAGGTCAAGATTATTAGGAATTGTTCCGAAACCCGTAAGGAAACAGGTAGCGGAGACATTTGCAAATGTTCTTTCGGGACTCATAGCCGTTAATAACCGACACGCGTGGTATGCGCTTTTCTCATTTGTGCCAGTGCTTCATCGGCTTCCTCCATCTCGCAAAGATGCCCAATCACTCTCCGTCATTATTCGTCATAATTTGCGTCTAGCCGAGGTCGTAGCCCCGGTCACTAAGAAAAACCGCTTTTTTAAGAATGACCGTGTCCGCCAGACTATTCTAAAACTAACTGAGGGTGACGTTTTAGGGGCTGCTAGGTTAATTGTATTGTCGGACGTACTGGTTCTCGGTACAGATCGCCTGGCAGCCCTTTGCAATAAGCACCCCGGCTCCGCCAGACCTAGACTGGCCAGCCCTTTCAGGGCAGATTTGCTTTTGTGGGGCGTCCCTCCACCTCATTTGCGACCTATAATCTTTAAGGCCAGACTTTTTGCCTTACAGAAGAAAGACGGGCCAGTGAGGTTAAATCCTCTATCCTGCGCAGGCTAGCCGCAAAGATTGGTTCTTCCGAAGGATCTCATATTTTCGGCCACGGAACTGCAACAGGGTGATCCTCTGGCTCCTCCGTTGTTTTGCCTGAGCAAGAAAGAACTAATTGACTTTCTTAACAGCCCTTACCCTCGACTACAACCTGGAGCTTCTGGGAGTCCCCTTCGACCGCAAGGGCTCGCACACGCTTTTAAATAATGGCATAATAGGAAGTCATGTGTAGACTATATTATGGTCAAAGGAAAAATACGGGAATGGGTAGGACAGATGATTGTAGATGAAGGAAAAGAATGGAACATTGGCAGTGATCATAATTGGGTGGAAGTTACGGGTCGAGGAAAACCTTTTAAGAGGTTAAAAGTAGACAAAAAGGTGATAGACAAACAGAAATGGACACATAAAATTGATGAAATTAAACAGCTGTTAGAGGGCACAATAGAGATAGATCTGGATAAAATGCATACAATTATACGGGATAAATATGCTGAATGTTATAAAATAGTTAAGGAAGTAAGAGGGGGAAGAGGAGGTGGTGGAATGGGGCAATTGAGGAGGCAATATTGGAAAAAAGGAAATGGAGCAAAGAGCACCGGAAGGTAGTAAGTACGAACCCGGGTAAGGGGGAGGAATACTGGCAAAAGTATATGCAGGCAAAGACAAAAGTTTAGAATTTGGTACAAGAAGCGATAAAACGTCAGGACGAACAGGAGTTTAATAGTATATTAGGGGCTCCAAGGGGACAACGGGTAAGGCGATTCTGGACATATGTAGTCAATGCGGGAAAAAGCATGACTAATCTTGAGCACAAAAAAGTGTACACAAAAGAAGAGATGAATGCGGCGGTAGAAGCGCTATTTTTTATAGTAATGGGGTCAGTGAAGGGAGGTCGAGAATGAATACAAGTATAATCACAGGAGTTGAAGAAATAGAACAAGTTATTAGAAGAATGAAAGGGAAGACGGCATGCGGGTTAGATGGAATAACAATGGAGATAGTACACGCATTGGGTGAGGTCTACATAAGTTATTTATCTAAAGTATTCAATAACATCTTTGCCGGAAGTAGCATACCGAAAAGTTGGCGTAAGGGAAGGGTTTCCTTGCTGCCAAAAGATGGCGTCGATAACGATGATTTGAAAAATAGACGACCGATAACTATTACACCAATTACGTACCGTATTTTTATGCAAATTTTCAAAAGCCGGGTACAAGATAGGTTAGAAGCAAATGGTAAAATTGGGGAATGGTAATGTGGGTTTAGAAAGGGATATAGGTTAGACGACCATATTTTTTATTGAACCAGATAGTCGAAATATCTAGGATGAGGGGACAAGGTTGTGTTGGCGGTTTTTTGGATCTAAAAAAAGCCTATGATACGGTCAATAGAGATACCTTGTACAAGTATATGGCAGAAGAATAATTTGAAACAAGTTGGATAGGCTTATTAGAGGATATTTATAGGGAAAACACAGTAATGATTAAACGAAATGAGGGAGAATCGAGCGAATATGGTATTTAACGAAAAGAAGAGCGCGATTTTAGTATTTTTGGGGGTTACGTTGGAGCGGAAGCTAAGGTTGCAGAGAAAGGAGTTAGAGTATCGAGATCAATATAAATTGTTAGGTTTAACTATAGCGTCAATGGAAGAATTGTTGAAAATGGAAGAAACGTTAAGAATAAAAGAAGCAGACAGGGGTAGGAATTCGGTAAGGTGCAAAAGCTTATGGGGATTCAATAGGTATGTGGTTACAAAGGACATTTGGAAGGCACTGTATGTGCCAGGGCTAACATTTGGAAACGCTGTTCTAGTGCATAGCTCGGGTTTATGCAGGAAATTAGAAGGGATTCAGAGAGAAGTAATTAGATTTTCATTGGGTTGCCGTTTCAATTGTAGCAGAGAGTTCCTTGAAGGGGAGGGGGGTATGTCAAAATTAATCGAAAGGGAAGTGCAAAGTAAGCTGAGGTATTGTAGTAGACTTAGGACATTAAGTAACGAACGATGGGCAAAAAAGGTACAGTGGGTAAAAATAGCAATGGGAATAAAAACAAAATGGGACAGGAGGGTAGAATTTGCGGCAAGACAGATAGGACTCACCAGCAAATAATGGACAGACACTGCTATGTCCAGTGGGTAAATTAAAAGTAGGGTAAAGGCAGCATACACCCAGAAGTGGTGGACAGCACTTATGCAGAAAACTAGTTTAAAGGAAGTATACTGGAATATGAAATTGGAAAGGGGTGAAGTAGCATGGTTATACGATAATACAAGAGGCAGCGGGTTGTTAGCGGATGCAAGAGCCGGTATGTTAGACACAAGAGTACAGCGAAACAGCTACGAGGAATTAGAAACAACGGTTTGTCGAATATGCAGTAAGAGAGAAGAAACTGTAGATCATCTGGTTAGGGAGTGTGAACAACTGGGAAAAACTAGGGATTTAGAATTTGCAGAAGAGGCGCTGGGATTAGGCAAGGATGCAGAAAAGGCACAGATAGAGATTACGAAACAGAGGCTATCCCGATGGTGTTCAATGAATGAATGAATGTATTGTTTATTAACCAATATTTGGTTTATGCACATATGTGCTACAGCTCTCCTAAGTAACTTTCATCAGCGACTTTGCTTTTGTACACTGTTGGAGATGATACAGATGGTGTTCAATACATAAGGGCAAAGTAAATGGAGACTACAATATAGGTAATTAATAGCTGCAGCGTTATGCGCCCCTGATATAAAAGGGTAATATGTGTACACACACTTATCAAGCAAATAAACCAATCAATCAATCAATAGCAAAACGTGTTAAAGGACGTTGCTAACAACCTCACCCCGCTCGTCGCTCATCGCGCTCTCTTTTTACTTCTCAGCCACTAGGGTCAACCACCTTCTTCGAGGAGCTAATCTTACAGGGCGATCGGACGACTTTCGTCCATTGAACCAGTTAACGCTGAACACCTCCAAGTCCATTCTTAATCTTTCGCTGGCACCCCCCGCTCGAAAGCAAGCGCAACTACCCATTTCCAAGGGAGGCCTGGGAGTCCCGGATCCACTTACCTCGGCTGGGCCAGCTATAGTCTCCTCCCTTCTTCGGTCTGAAAACAAGGCCATTGCACTTCTAGACAAAGCCGGCGCTGTTCAGTACAAAGACCTCACAAGACGCCTTCAAGAAGAGTTAAAGACAATTTGCAGTGGTGCCCCGGATAATTCTCGGAGCCAAAACGACTGGAGCGCGTTGTTGCACGACAAAGTTTATTGCGGCTTACTCGAGGACGCCATTGAAGACGCCGCAAAGGCTCGTCTTCGGGCGTTTGCCGCTAAGGTATCCGGGGCCTGGCTGCATGCGCTTGCAAACGCCCCACTGGGAACACTTTTAGACGACGAAACGACCCGAATCGGGGCAGGACTTCGCCTCGGCTGTGATCTTGCGTCCCCTCACCAATGCAAGTGAGCTCAACCTGTTGATAAGTTAGCCCATCATGAGTTGTCGTGCGTCACGTGTGCCGGACGACGTGCCAGTATCAACGACACTTTCAGCCGAGCGCTCCGATCTAACGGATTTTCCTGCATTCTAGAGCCCCAGGGTATTTCCGCCGACGATAGCAAACGCCCGGACGGGATGACTAACCCCCTTCAGTCAGGGCAGGATGCTTGTCTGGGCGCCACAGTTACAGATTCATAAGCACCTTCAATGATCAGTGGGGGGCGGCCTCAGCAGGTTACGCTGGTAATCTAGCCGAGACAAGGAAGCTCGCAAAATGCACATCAATGGACTACCCACATGAGTTCCAACCACTAGCGTTCGAGACCTTGGGCGGCCCAGACGACGTCACTCATAAGCTTCTCCACAGGATCGGTGAGCAGTTGAACCTCGCAACCGCAGATAAGAGAATTGCAGCTTATCTGAATAGACGGCTGAAAGACCCATAGTATGTACAACAACGCGGCGAGCTAATAAAGGTACCGCTGGTTCGCTCTTCGCACATCGGTAGCCGCTAAGTTCCACGACGTTTTAAGAATACATTTCCATATGGTCGTCGCTTTCGATGTTGTCTGCGCCCTGTGTTCCGCCACTTGTGTTCTGCTTGTTGTGCTGGCGTTATATCGTTTTTAATGTTGGTACTCCTGCTGCTGTTACTGTTGTTGTTGTTGCTGTTGTTGTTGTTGTTGTTGTTGTTAGTGTTAGGACTTTTTCTATTGGCTGTAAATGTTGCTGCCTTGCCATCGTTCGGTGAAATTTGCACTACAATGTCCGTCACGTACGTGAGTTGGTTGACCACCCGTCTATCGCCTCGATCTCGACGTCCAACGCGGGAATGCGGCGCCTGTCCGGGGCATGCTGTTGAAGAGGTCCCAGCCCACTCTTCACAAGATAGGTGTAATATTTCCCCTACACACGTTCCAAGAAGACAATTGTCGCTCCACTTACTTTCTTGATAAAAACAATATATATATATATATATATATAATGTTGCCAACGGAACCGTAGAATGAAGACAGACGAAAATGCGCGGGTTCTTACACTCACTGATTCTTATTTATTATATTTCACGATACGCAAGAGAGCGATACGGCAGAGCCGTCTCTCTTCGTATTATTGCCTAGCCTAGCTCACTACTCTATGTCTCGGCGGTTAGCGCGAAGCTGTTTCGCCGCCAGAACTCACACACAGTACACACTTAGCAATACTGCTGTGCTACTCAACTAAATATATATATATATATATATATATATAGAAATCTACCTGCTCCTGCTAGCCACGATCACTCACCACCTTAGGACTGTATCACTGCCACGTTCACGCCGTTGTCGCTGCCACGCCGTCGGACGTCCCGGTCGCCGCCGGACTAAGGGTTTGCAGAGTGCGCGTTACGCCGAACGCTCGAGGTAGCAAGAGGATGACAAAATGGCGCGCACCCCCTTTTATACGGCCGGCGACTAGCAACGTGACAGTGCACGAACGTGCAGTGGCGGGTTGTGGCCAACAGTGCCGTGGCGGGTTGTGGCCGACAGTGCCTTGGCGGGTTGTGGCCGACAGTGCCTTGGCGGGTTGTGGCCAATCAGGCAGAGATCACCATCATCATGGCGCGCTAATACAAACTTCTATTCGCGGCTATCCATAATGCAACAGTCCTCATATGTTGCCAACGGAACCGTAGAATGAAGACGAAAATGCGCGGGTTCTCACACTCACTGATCTTATTTATTATGACCACGATACGCAAGAGAGCGATACGGCAGCGCCGCCTCTCTTCGTAATATTGCCTAGCCTAGCTCACACTCTACTCAATGTCCCGGCGGTTAGCGCGAAGCTGTTTCGCCGCCAGAACTCACACACAGTACACACTTAGCAATACTGCTGTGCTACTCAACTAAATATATATATATATGTATATATATATATAGAAATCTACCTGCTCCTGCTAGCCACGATCACTCACCACCCTAAGACTGTATCACTGCCACGTTCACGCCGTTGTCGCTGCCACGCCGTTGGACGTCCCGGTCGCCGCCGGACTAAGGGTCTGCAGAGTGTGCGTTACGCCGAACGCTCGAAATAGCAAGAGGATGACAAAATGGCGCGCACCCCCTTTTATACGGCCGGCGACCGGCAACGTGACAGTGCACGAACGTGCAGTGGCGGGTTGTGGCTAACAGTGCTGTAACGGCAGAGATCATCATTATCATGGCGCGCTAATACAAACTTCTATTCGCGGCCATCCAATATGCAACAGTCGTCCCCCTTTTTGAGGGCGGCGGTAGCCCCTCAAAAAATACCTATGTTACATTGGCTCTGTTTAACATTTATTATGTGGCACTCTGCGAGATCAACTTTAGCTCACAATCATTTCTCACAATCAAACAAGCTCACAACGCCCACAGGCGTCCAGCTCTTGATATAGCTGCCTCCACCGAGCTGCGCCCGGTAGGCACGCTTCACGCCGTTCTTGGTCGCCAGGGCTTCTCCACACGACCTAGGCGCCAAAATGCCCGTGGCACTCCTTCTTCCAGCAGTACTACGACGGCGCCCGCGGCGAACGGCTCGACATGGAGTCTCCCCGCCGCCGCAGAGCCATCGTCAGGACCAGCAGATGCTCGGCGCGCCATTGCCTTCAAAACGAGCTGCTCCGATCGCGGCCCAAATCTTCATTTCTCCTCCTCGCGACACGTTCCTGACCATTTCGGTCTGTAGATGCTTCAGTCTGGAATAGAACTCGGCCAGGCTCTCATCTTCGGGCGGCTCGCCACGAGAGGTGCTCGCGACGGCCTCCCCCAAACCCGGCTGCCGGGCCTCACGCAGCGGGTGCTGCTTCGCCCACGCGAGCTCTTCCGTCGTGAGTCGACAACTCACATCCTGCCGATGGAACCACCTTCCAGCCTGGGCGACGGTCGCAACGATTCGAGTCAGTTTGCGCAAGCTCAAACACCCCGCTGGGTCTATTAGCGGGGGTTTGCACGTTGCAACAAACACCCGACTCTCTGGAAGGTCGTCGTAGCCCTGCCTCGGCTGGAAGACGGGGTACTGCGTCGACGGCTTCTTCAGGAACTCCACGTCGTTGGTTACGAGATGCACTGCTTCCCTTGCTGCAACCACTTCCTTTCCTTTCGTGGATGCAGACTCGGATGGCGTCACTGGATGGATGGAAGAACTCACTCTCGATCACCGTTGAACTTATTAACTTGACAACGGGGAGCGCCGCCCGCCCGTTGCGTTGATTTCTTCAAACGCGACTAGCCGATTTATACTCGGGTCTAGCGCTGAACTTGCTTCTTGACCACCGGGGCCAACGCGCTCCAGCAGTCTCGTCGATAACGATGCTCTTGCCTCTGCCCATCGTGGAGACATGTCCGGGGCGCTCGACAGCATGGCGGCGGCTAGAGTGCTACGTCGTTTGTAGACCATTAGGCTACCTCGGATTTGGCACAACGTATCTATGCATTCGGAAGATCTACCTGTTTCTAGATCTATTTGCTCATCGCTGAGCGTGCTGGCCATTTCGACCACAAAACGCTCGTCTAATTCATTTAATTGTTGCTGGAGCCCCTCCGCTCTTACCAACCAGCCGTTAACACGGTCCTCATTCCACTGCGTGAACCGCGGAAGCTCCTGGCGTTCATAACAAAACGACACTACGGTAGTGTCCAGTTTTGACACCGCCGCATACACTGAACGCCGAAGCGCCATCACGCAACTGTCTGTCTCAGTCATCCTGGCTTTCGCTACGATCACTTCTACGTCCGGGCCTTTGCTACACGTCGTGCCCCACGTTGGGCGCCAATATGTTGCCAACGGAACCGTAGAATGAAGACAGACGAAAATGCGCGGGTTCTCACACTCACTGATCTTATTTATTATGATCGCGATACGCAAGAGAGCGATACGGCAGCGCCGCCTCTCTTCGTAATATTGCCTAGCCTAGCTCACATTACTCAATGTCCCAGCGGTTAGCGCGAAGCTGTTTTGCCGCCAGAACTCACACACAGTACACACTTAGCAATACTGCTGTGCTACTCAACTAAATATATATATATATATAGAAATCTACCTGCTCCTGCTAGCCACGATCACTCACCACCCTAGAACTGTATCACTGCCACGTTCACGCCGTTGTCGCTGCCACGCCGTCGGACGTCCCGGTCGCCGCCGGACTAAGGGTTTGCAGAGTGTGCGTTACGCCGAACGCTCGAGGTAGCAAGAGGATGACAAAATGGCGCGCACCCCCTTTTATACGGCCGGCGACCGGCAACGTGACAGTGCACGAACGTGCAGTGGCGGATTGTGGCTAACAGTGCAGTGGCGGGTTGTGACCAACAGTGCCGTGGCGGGTTGTGACCAACAGTGCCGTGGCGGGTTGTGGCCGACAATGCCGTGGCGGGTTGTGGCCGACAATGCCGTGGCGGGTTGTGGCCGACAATGCCGTGGCGGGTTGTGGCCGACAGTGCTGTAACGGGTTGTGGCCAACAGGCAGAGATCATCATTATCATGGCGCGCTAATACAAACTTCTATTCGCGACCATCCAATATGCAACAATATATATATATATATATATATATATATATATATGGAGGCCTACCGAGGTCTCGGTTTTAGATGCCGAGGCTTGCGGCCCGACTAGCTACCTGGCAAAAGCTCGGCAGGTTAAGATCACCAAATATGACGTCGAGTTCTTGAGTGCGGCGCTCCCCGACCCGCAAAAACCTCGCAGATTCGGATCCATCACTATCCCTATGAGTGGTGTATGGGACTCCGAATCTGCGAGTACGCTCTTGGGGATCGGCGTCCTCACCGTCTTAACGTTGCAAGAAATCTTGAGGATATGCCGCTCGCACCGGGTCCATAAGAGCGGAGGCTACCATCAAGCTAGGACACGGACAGCTGATTTTTAATCTCACGTAACACCTTTTTAGCACCATTTTTTACTAAAACGAGCTCTGCTGAGTGTGGAAACGTATTGTAAACGATATTTTGGTTCTAATAAAACAACTATCTGTTTATACTATATTACTATTTGTATTATAATCTTGGTGGTCCGCCGCCTGGTTCTGGGGTTAAACGGTTATTTTTGCAAGTCTAAGGTTTGCCAAGGTTATGCACATGTAACATGCAACAGTTAGACATCCTAGTTATATTCATGTAAGGCCAGTTTGTACCAATAAATTCTTGGGCTTCCATCTCGTATTCATCCACATTTATCCTGGCTTTGTTTGGATCTGTAACGTAAACAGTATGTATTAATGGCAGGCCCATCTAAGCTGGAAGCAAGATAGTAGAAAAAAATGACAGCAAACATGAGCAGTCACTACCAAAGTAAACGAGCTAGACAACCTGTAGGAAAAGACACCCATCTATCTATTATATATCAATTATAGCTGCGTTTATAGTTCTTTCCCTAAGTACGTGTGTCATACATATATACAAGGTATTTCAGGAATATTTTAAAAGCGATACATAAATAGTAGAGCTTGTTAAAGCAAATGTTTTTTTTTTCAATAAAACATTGTTTTGAAGAAGTCTCGTTTCGGAATGATAGTGAAATTGCTACAATTTGTGACACTGGTGTTTTTTCCCAGCATAGGAGCATAAAATGTGCTGTTGCGAGACAACCAGTCCTCCTAGAGAGAAACTAAGCACACCGTCCTGTTCAAGAAAATTCTGCTTCTGAAGAACATATAAGGCCGGTCAAAAAATGCGGCATAGTCGCTAAGAAGAGAATTCGCAAAACATAAAGTTATTTGTTAGCTTCCACGCCAAATACCACAAAATCATTGCCCTACGACCACTCACAGCGCTCAAAACGAACACATTCAGGCAAACACACATTTCATGACGATCACTGCGGTACCAAATCATTAAACTAGATATCCCGCCGAAAAATCTTAATTACTCCGTAACCATAGCTCGCATTGACAAAAATACCAATTATAGGTACCAAAGTGATCGTTATAAAATGTGCGTTTGCGTGGTTGTGTTTTTTAGCGCGGTGAGTGGTCGTAGGGTATTGATTTAGAGGTATTTAGAAACAGAATTTTTTCTTAAACACGACGGTGTGTTTTCTGTCTAAGAGGACTGATTGTCTCGCAACAGCACATTTTATGCTCCTATGTCGGGCCAAAACACCAGTGAGGACAGATGAAAAGTCATTTCGCTGAAGGTCAGCGAACGCAGTGTCACTAGTAATGTCGAGGAAACTAGATAGTTCATTATGGGGCTTTATGATTGTGTTTTTTCAGATTGCCACTCCAGTCAGAAAGTTTGGTGTTAGTGAATACGATTTAGCAAAGCCTAGTGAAGACGAGCGCGTGTTCATAAATGGGTCGTCTACCACTGCTGGCCTGGAGTACAGAGAATCAGTTCCTGCTTGTATATATCTCTATAATATCTCTATAATAGCTAATATCTCGTTACGACAGCGCTCTGTATTGTCTCTTTTTAATTGGAAGAACCAGGTGTGTACAATCGCACTACAAGGCAATAGTAGTTCGGTCACTTAGGTGTGCCAACGTATGGGTTTGCCGCACCGTAAAAAGTGACATGATGAACCACCAAAACGCTTGCGGTATTCGTGGAAAAAAAAGTATTCTATTTTTTGCCGACGAGTACGGCCAAGAAGTGGATTGTCTACAAAAACCTAACTCGCGCATAGTGATGATCGAATCAAGGTACCAACACCGATGCAAAAACAGGCCCCCATGCTTAGTAGGCCTATGTGGAACTCGAATATGGCGTGGTGTACTATGAACTCCTGCAGAGCAACGGTGACGAAATTTTGGAAGGCTGAAACAATCGACTAAAGTGACACCGCATGTGTACAATCAATTTCTAAATGTAAAGCGGTAAACATTCAAGAGAATCATTCAAAAATACACGTCTTACCATTAAGCCAATATGAAGTAATTGAGCTCGCATCACGTTTCATTGGATCATAGTTAAATAACCAAAAATCTTTTAGGCCTCCAGACAGTATTTCTGGCGCTACGCCGAACACAACGGTGTAACGCTCTGTCGGCCCACTCGCATGTAGAATCCACACCGGAGCTTGCAAACACCTTGCATGGAAGCTGATATGCCGTGGCAGCTTCTTACGAAATCGCATGTCAGTTTCCTCACCAACTGAGGGCTGAAATGGCATACCCGTAAAGCCCGCGGCCGAAAGTTTGTTCCATACAATATATAAAAGCCTTCTTTGTGTATAGTAGGTTGCGGTACTCATTTGTCCCAAAGCGTGTCCAAAAATAAAGACCAGGCTTGTGGAAACTTCACCATTACACGATCTAATTACACATTGAGAATGTTAATTCAATGTCTTCAAATAAATTGCGATTCAATGAGATCCGGTGACGCAGAAAAACCACTGATGCAGACTGATGTACTTACTTAAAATTTACCCAACCTGGGTGTTAATAAACCATATTAAATAAATTGCGATTGTTATATTAATTTATAAAAAAAAACGAATTAACATAATTTTAAAACAAAGCAGTATATCTAATTTTCTTCACGGCTGCAGCCTTTTTAAAATCGGTTAAACCTCGAGAGCAATAGAGGCCAGCATATACCACTACTCAGTACGCCTTATGTTCTAGAATCGCCTTAGCTGGAGACACTTCAAAAGAATAAAAATTAAGTTGGTTTCTCGACACAACAAAGCTTATTCCAAATGTATTATATAGTTATTTGACATCCGGCAGCTGTCTCTCGCATACCTCCAATGCGGCAAGAATGCCCCTTTCTGTAAAGCCATTGTCTTCTTAGGAATTATCGTTGAGATTTGATCAAATTACCGAGCAAGATAATTTGTGGCAAAGCCTTTGTTTTGCATTCGGGAGGACTGGGTTCGAGACGCAGACCAGTCACTCTTAAATTGGTTCGGATGGTTTATAATTTAGACAAGGTAAATGTCGGAGTGGATTAAAATTAGCCATAACATGAAAAAACCGTTCACGGGCAATTGTCTTACGGAAAATCTTTAAAAAAAAACAAATTTCAATCAAAGCAGTTATCCGTGCATCTATGAGCTTGAACTTAAATACTGGTTTTGAGCAGAGACAGAACGTGTAGACTTTTGTGCTGTATGAGACCGTCGACAATAGAAACCATCATGGGAGGAAGCAACACCTAATATTATTAGCAGATAAAGCGCTTGTCTCTGGCATACCTGCTAGGCACAGAGCCTCGACTATATTGTGAAGGTGCTTTTGTACCTCTTGGTCTTATTGTGGTTCCGGTAACGGATGAAACTAAACTTACCCTAGTCTATTTGACAGAGTGTAGACGGGCTATTCAGACATTTTCTAGAGACATGACCGGTGGATCTAACGCTAGAAGTCGTTGAGAAGCAGATTCTCGTTAGATTCTTATCCGTTTTGCAAGCGTCGCAAGTACTCAGCATACTGCCGTTCCCTATAGTTTGTTAGTTAACCGCTTCGTCCTTTATATAGTAGTTATGATTTGCCAAGCAGGGTTGACCAACTAGTTTATCTTTTAATTTAGCCATGCGTATAAACGCGCAGTATGAATGAGTGTTAGAGTAAAGCATTCCAATCTAACGTATCCACGTCGACGTGTTTTAAAAGGGACTTCCTAGTTGATAACAGTGCGAAGCTAGTAGCTGATAGGTAACTTAATAGGTATAATGAGTATTAGCTTAACTCGTTATGCCTATTAAGCCAATACCGCAGGCATTCCGGTCGGTCCACCATTCACAAGAAATGCAAACCGACCGGGCCGGGATTAGCCTTGGCCGCCCTCGAATGGGCCACGGCAGAATGACAATATTAATTCGTTGCCATATAATCAATCCCGTATCTTCTATTGCCTTCCATGGTCAATGGGTCTAAGGGGGAATGTTACACAAATAGGGAGTTTACACGTCTGACTAACTTTCTATTGCGCGAGAAGGTGCCAACAGCATGCACGTCTTTACCAAGCACATCGGCGACCGGTGTCGGGCGGCTATTGCCTCTATTCACACAGAGGTGAGAGATCTTCGACGACTGTCTCCGAGTGCTGCACTGCGTCTTTTGAGCTTAAGATTGTGCCAATGTTGAGCTACAGCCTTGGCAGGGTGTGGGGCCATCTTTCCGCCGCAAATTTTGCGCAGCTAGAAAGATGCTTCACAATATATATGAAGCGCGTTCTTTGCTTGCCGCGGACGGCAAGGAATCGCTTTGTGTAGCTGCTAGCGGGTTGCGGACCGGCAGTGGAAATAATCAGAGTCAGGCTTAAGTCACATATTACAATGCCACTTCAACAATTTTTGTTGGAGTGGCAGGGAAAAGTGACCGAGGCCTCGGCTGAGGTAGCGCAGTTAGATGTGTACCTCACCAGGGAGCTTTGGGAGGGAATGGCATGCACTAGCCGGCACGTGTACACAAGGTACATTGTACATGGCTATCATCACTTGGTGTGTTCAACTCAAGGATTTCACCAAGTTGGCGATCAATGTCGTTGCCGGTTCTACTCGCAGGTACGCGCTAAATACCACGCAGCGAGCTGCCAGTCGCATCGGTGGTCTTTGCACTTTCTTGCCCGGTGGGACGGTCGCTAAAGTGTTAAAATTGAATATAATGATGATTGTATTGTATTTATGTACCATCTTGAAATGCAAAATTATTGCGAAATAAACAATATGTAAAAAAAACAGCATGCACGTCAGTCGCGCGCCATAGGCAACACTGGAACGCTGGAAAGAGCGTCACAGTTACTCCTACTAACATTGGTCCAACATTGAGACGTTGGACCAATTTTAGAGTAAGATGGCGAACGACGAGTGAATTAAATGAAAAGCCAAGTCAGTCACCTCACTCGCAGTAAAATACGCCTCAGCTATAATGTAGCCTGTAGCTGAGACACAAGCTAAGAGCTATCTGGTGTTTGTAGGCATTTCGCAATATCGCTGTTAACAATACTGCCTCTGTTCGTTTGAAATACGTGAGCCTAACGTAATTTGTGCGGAAAGAGCTACGGCGGTCCGCCCCCGATCAAAAAGCTGTCGATATGCATGCGCAGCAGAATAGACATGTGTTCAGCCGGACTTTGGTGTCTCAATATTTCTCCGATTTTTTCTTCTTCTTCATTGGCGTGACTGGTACGCGGTTCTGATTGATCTGCCACAAGAAATACTGGATGGATGGCTTGCCATCATTCTGGCTATGCCATAGTAATGTGAACGACAAAACACCTAGAGTTATCTCTCTCTCCTCCGAGTTATCTGGCTGAAAGAGAATTTTTTCACTCCTTAAGCAGACACGTGATTAGGGCAGGATTGGCCGGCACTCCTTCGGCGGAAACAGCCGTCAGAGAGCTGTGGTTTGTCGCACTGCTTAGGAGCAGTGAAAAGAGGAAGAAGCAGAACAAGCTACTGTAACATGTGGTATCACTGACGAACGAATCACAGCTAACAACGACATCAGAACTTGGCTGCGGCTTAGAGATTGCGCGTAGGTATCGCTGGAGGCGCGGATTGCACGCAAAGGAACGGCGGTGGCTGCTACAGCCACCAACGTTCGTCGTCAAAGAGTTAATAGAGTCATGAATATGACCATGGAAAAATGTTCCTTAAGTTGCGCAGCTAGTCGAGCCAAGTGAGGCAAGTTGAGTTATCGTGTTCTTTTTTGAGTGACCGCATGATTTGATATTAAACAATAGTCATGTGTGGCCTAACAAACAAGAACACCAGCAGCGATCACTCTATATCAATCGTGTCGTTTAGGGGATTCTGAGGGTCTTGCTCATCCTCCTCCGCGCATCATTTTTCTCTATCCGTTGGTTGTATGGTTCTGGGTAAAGCAAAAAAGCGCCCTTGGGCGCCGTCTCCCTGGCTTGAACGCCTGTTCGGCAGCGCCCACTAGAGTTGACTGATAATGTTGGCGAACTACTTAGCAGCTTTTTCCAACATTTGCATACGTTTGAATGAATGTTTAATAGCATGGTGAACGGCTCACGCTCTACGTTGCGCAGTCACTCTGTGCGGTGCGCCGTAGTGCGCCCGAACTGTTCGTTTTTCATGGCGTCACTCGCTGGACGCAGTCTACCTAACCGCTGCGATATGCAGATATACGGGGTTTACAACAAGAGTGATTTTTATTTTTAATGACTGTCAGCTAACATTAATAACTGAACGCTATAGTGATGTAAATGCTGTTCACCGATTAAAAGAATTCATGAAAAGCATATATATATATATATATATATATACAGAGCAAGAGGGCTTAGTGGTAAAAGCCTTTGCCTTGCATTCAGGAGGACTGGGTTCGAGACCCAGACCGGCCACTCTTAAATTGGTTTGCATGGTTTCCACTTTAGATAAGGTAAATGCCGGAGTAGATTAAAAATTAGCCATGACCATCAACCTTACGGAAAACCTTAAAAAAAACCTTTTATTTATAGCAATATTGAATGATTTTTTTTCTACGAAAGCAAACAAACAAAAACAAAACAAAAAAACCATATCATACCCCACTAGAGGCTGTGTATAACGTTGACGTGCTACCGAAGGAAACGTCAACATCGCGGTCTTTCGGTGGCATACATACTTCACCCAAATAGACCAGATTGAAGGCCTCCGGCGTCGCGGCAAAAGTTGTTCCTACTCGTTCTAGAAGAGGGTAACGCAGATGTTCCATAACGTTGTGTAAGCCCCGGGTGAGCACGACCGATATGAGTAGGTTTGTTACGCCACCGTCTTTGATTTTCCGATAATTATCGGCGACGAATGCTGCGAGCGAGCCAGAGATAGTAGTGGCACATAGTCATAGTTAGGGTTAATCTAGCAACTACAGGCTGGCTGGCCGGCAGGCTGTAATACCCGCAACGACTAGAAATAAATAGCTCTAACGCCAATAACAGTAGCACCTAAACCAACGCTAATAACAATGACAACAACAATAACGACAAGTGCAAATAACTACAACAACAACAACAACAACAACAAGTGCAAACAACGACAATAACAACAACAACGACAAGTGCAAACAACTACAACAACAACAATAGCCACAACAGCAGCAGCAACAACAACAGCACGAACACTATTTAAGCAAGCTGCCGCGTGCTTGTTTGGGACGCAACTGTAACCGACTCATTAGCCTCCCCTTCGATGGCTGCTCGACGCATTCAACGAGGCAATGCAATGCAGCGCCTGTTCGGACCACATTGTTGAATTGGGCTAACGCTGAGTTAGAAAGCCTGTGTAATATATATATATATATATATATATATATATAGAAATGATTGTATGATTTATTAATCATTTACAATACGTTTGCACACTCGGCAGTGCTCGCCTTAATATAAAATTGTGGTAAAAAGGTGTCACGTAAGGTTAAGAATCAGCTGTCCGTATCTTTGCGTGATGGTAGCCCCCGTTCTTATGGACCCGGTGCGAGCGGTATATCCTCAAGGTTCCTCGCAACGTTAAAACGGTAAGATCCATAAGATTCCTCTTCGTGACGCCGAGCCCCAAAAGAGCGTCCTCGCAGATTCGGAATCCCATGCACCACTCATAGAGATAGTGATGGATCCGAATCTGCGAGGTTTTTGCGGGTCGGGAAGCGCCGCTTCTAGGAACTCGACGTCATATTTGGTGATCTTGTCCTGCCGCGCGTTTGCCAGGTCCCGGTTCGGGCCGCAAACCTCGGCATCTAAAACCCAGACCTCAGTAGGGTTTTGTTTTTAATTTAAGTACACCACCTTATGACCCCTCTCGCGGAGAAGACGCGCCACGCGATCACAGACGTCGTCATATCTCTTTATAGTTTGTTTGTGTGTTTTAACGCACATCTGAGCGACATGAGCCAACGTCTCAAGCGCATGACACCCGTGCCTACAACGTTTCTTGTAGCCCGGGCGTCCCCTGGCCAATCTGGCACGCGTTGGTAGTGCGTTGATCCTGAGCTTTAGTAGGTTTAAATACTCCTTACCAGATAGGTAAAGCCTACCCTTAATCCAGTAATGTACAAAGGGCGTTTCGTGTGCTTTTTTAAAATGTGCCCCATCGAACGTGTTGTGTAGTTGTTGAGACCAGTAATCGGTCTCTTGAAGCCTCTTGAAGCAAAGAAGCCTTCTTTTTGCAAGGTCTTCTTTGAAGTGCTCGGTGGTTAGCATCCATTGAACCCCAAGGTGCGTGGAGTGTTGTAGTGCTGTCAGGCCGGAGAGGCGGAGTCTGGGGATGAATGTTTGAAGGCAGGGGATGTCCAGACCGCCGTGTGCTGTGTGCATGTACAGGTAGGCGTTCGGCATCGAGTTTTCGAGCTTAAGCCATTTCGACTTAACAACATTTCTGATCTCTCTATCTAGATCGCTAAGGAGTGCGTAAGATGGTCTGGGACCGGAGACCAGTTTATATAGGAGACGGGGAATGAGAAAGTCTTTCAAAAATATGAGTCTTTGGTGGAGTTTAAGGGGAGCTATCGTGAGTCTGTTGAGTAAAGTAAGGAGTATATCCTTAGTGGAGTCAACTCTGCCATTGCTGTCAAAGTCGACTCCAAGATATCTCCATCGATCGCTCATAATTTTAGCTGGCAATTGCCGATCTCCAACGTTAAATTCTGGTACGGAATTAATGAAACATTTATCTTCATTTCTATGAAATAGGTGAGAGATAAGCTTTTATTAGTATTAATTTCAACGCCTCGGGATTTCAAAAGGGGGTCCGCAGTATTAAGGAGCCGTTGGAGAGTAGATTTCGTGGAGGCTAGGAGGATGAGATCATCCGCAAAGGCTAAGCCCATAAGGCGGAAGTCATCGGTAAGTTGGTATCCGATATTGGTTTTGTCTAATTTTGAAATAATGTCGTCGAGAACTAGATTAAATAAAAGGAGGACAGAGGACCTTTGCCTAACACCCCTAGTTGGCCGAAATGTGCAACATCCTTGTCCAATTTGTATGAGAGTTTTAGATGAGAGGTACAAGCGTTCGATAGAATTAATGAATACCTCCGGGTATCCGCGAGTCCAGAGTGACCACAGGACGGAGTCATGACTCACCATGTCGAACGCCTTACGCAGGTCGATTGAGGCGAGTCTGAGCTCACGTCCTGCAGACTTGGCATCGTTAAGGATACCATCCAGAACCGCAATATTCTCGAAGGTACCATTATAGGAGAGAAACGCTCGCTTGATTGGGAGAAGCTTAATAGAGTTCTGGAGGCGTCTAGAGAGAATTTTGTTAAGCGTTCGTTGTAAGTATGAACTAATAGATAGGGGTCGCAGATCGCTTGGGGATGTGGCATTGTTGATTTTAGGAATGAACGTTAAGCGAACAATTTCCTGGGCTGAGGCAATATCGCTAATTAATAATTGTTAAGAATACAACAGACTACTTCTAACGGGAGTTTACGGAGGTAGAAAAGATAAATCCCGTCCAAGCCTAGTGCTTTAGAAAGTCTGCGGAGAGCTACGTGGGTTTCCTTCAGGGAGATAGGGAGGGAACCTCGAAGAGATCAGAGTTGGGAAAGTGTACGGGGCAAGGGAGTGGTTCAGGGGGTGGTTGTGTCATCGTGTTGGCCCAGTGTTCTACAACTTCGGTGACCTGTATGTTCTATATGGTGTGTTTGCCGTCCAGCACCTCATGAGCGCATTTGGATCGGTTTTGGCTAAAACGTTTGAGTGCTTGCGTAGTCTTGACGTAGCTGTTGCCTTTTAGATACTCGCGCTTCAGTGGAAGGAGTTTCTCGGACCTGAGCAAATTATATTTGACAGATGAGTAAGGTCTGTTGAAATTATGTTGCGTTTGGGAAATGTGTTTGTGAGGGCTTGTATTTTAGATATAATAATATATTATTGAGATAGATTATAGGGGCCATCTGATTCAGAGTGTCGAGGCCGACTAGGCCCAGGAAGCTCAGATCCGTCAGGGTTGAAATCCAGGTGAGACCTCTTTTTACGGAGGTCGCCTACCAGATCCTTATGCGCCTGAGAATTACGTTGGCTTCTAATCGCCCCAGGTGTGCGTTAAATTAGTAGCTAAAAAGTGGTCAATTTCTGTAAGTGTTTCGTTATTATTATCTAATATAAAATCTGCTTCTAATGTTGCTTAGAGTTCACGCTCTTGTGGGTTACATCTGACCTTCTTAGAGGGGGGGGCTAAAATGTTCTCATTATATTCGACCGGATGGGCATGACGACGGTGTAAATGAAGACCTGATTTAGAATTAAAAGCCTTTGAGCAAGTACCAGATGGATATTTACAATTTGGCTGGGAGGCGCGTGAAGTACTAGGGGGGTTAAGACTATTATTATTATAGTTTATTAACACCCAGGTTGGGTAAAAGTATAAACATATACATCAGACACAACTAGTGCTTCCTTAACCTCATTGGGTCTTCTCTTATCTTGCTAGCTCAGCTATTGACTGAACTGCAAGACATGCTACGGCGTAGTATCTATTGCACTAGGCAGAGCACCTCGTGCACCTGCAACACTCTTGAGGATCGTGGAATTCTTCCGTGCTACATAACACGTGATGAAACCCGTGGGCTGCAAACGCCGTAGTTAAATGTCTGCCCTTATATCCCGTTGCTCGCCAGACCGTGCTTGTCATCGCTACTGTAATATATATTCCTAAATCTATTCCCTTCAATTTTTCCGTCCACTTCAAAGTATAAGCCTCAAACGCTTTCGTTCTGGGTAAACCCCATCGAATTTGTAATTCCTGTGTCATTAAACTCCCCCCTCTAAGATATGAACTATTCTATTTTGACTGCAATTGGCTAAACCCCAAACCCGTTTCATAAAGAAAAATCTGGCCCTATATATTAACTGCTTCTCACAATTTGTTTCCAGTTAAAACTATTATTATAACCAGCAGTGTCATTTTGTGATGAAATTAAAATCAAATTATTTGTCTGTGATCGGTTAGGAGCTGGGGAGGTGGCACGAACTTCTCGTTGATTGTGAGTCAATCTAATGTGGCTCGCGAGACCCGCGCCAGATTTGCATACTCGCCCGCAAGTCTGGCAGCTAAGTCTTCCGGGGGTGTTGTTGCCGTCACGTGATGCCATCGTTGTCTTAATCCACAGCGGTGGCAAGATTTCTTTAAAAGTTTCGCACATGAACGATGACGCGATTTTACGCAGATGTTGTTGTTAAAATCGCTAAAATGAAGCGGTCTTTAGACCACCATTCTTTTTATCTCTATTCAGGCAGCACTATGTCATACCTCGTCACGTGCTGTATTTATGCAAAATAGCGTCGAAAGTAGAAGTTAAAAATTGCACATTAATATGTACAATAGTAGTGTCGGTTTAAGATATATATTTGTGGTAATTAGATGGAAGACTAGCACCAGACCGATTAATTGCTGTCTCTTCTATTCAGTGGAATTGAAGCATCTATCACAAGTATATAGTAGGTATGCAGGCAGTCAATTAAAATATATAGTGGTTTAAAAACACGATATGGCTGCCCACTATATCGTTGCTGATTGTATTCTCTACGCTGTGTTCGATTTTAGAGTTCAACCCAAAGCGTATCGATACACCACTATATGTATGCACTGTAAGGGTTTTGTAGCTAGTGCATACACTATACCTATATAAAGGTTAAGATTAGTGAAATATAATAAGGGCCGCTATATTTCACTAAAACAACTATATAGGTAGACTCACCTTACCTAAATCTAAAAACCGGCACAATTCCACTTAAAAACGCTAAAATGCACTTAAGACAGGCCTTGCAATGGTGAACGCACTGCTAACCTATCTAACACAGTGACGCGGCGAATTATAACATTTGTGCATTTTTTAAATGCAAAATAGAACTGTTTGACGGTGTTGGATCTCACAGTTCGATCACACTGGTAGTCACGATGGTCTGTGACAAAAACTCCCCTTAAAAAGCCAGATATGACTTGCGATCTAGGCGATTTAAGCGGAAGCTCGCACGAGTGCGACCGTCCGGCTATATATTGGCAACAATTGATGTACATATATATATATATATATATATATATATATTAGATATTATATATATACACACCGAGCAAGGTGGCTTAGTGGCAAAGTCTTTGCCTTGCATTCGGGAGGACTGGGTTCGAGACCCAGACCGGCCACTCTTAAATTGGTTTGCATGGTTTCCAATTTAGACAAGCTAAATGCCGGAGTGGAATAAACTTAGCCATGACATGAAAAATCCGTACACGGGCAATTGCCTTACGGGAAATCTTAAAAAAAAAATATATATATATATATATCAATTGTTGCCTTCTACATATATGCAAATAAAACTGTTAAAAAAATATATATATATCAATTGTTGCCTCTTACATATATGCAAAACTGTAAAAAAAAATATATATATAAATATCTTCGCAAGAATCGCAGCAACAATACTGCTAGTGCGCTACTCAAGGCTATTATTGCACCTTACTAGGTTTGCACCCTGCTACAAGATGACAAGAGAGTTGCGTTATCGACATCAGCATATCGTAATCGGCATGGTAGTATTTCATAGTGATTATTATTAATATAGCTATGTAGTGTCAGGAGTATGAAATACTCCTCGAAGAGAACGATACAACGTCATAATAGTATCTAATTGTCGTAAACAAATCGCCACCCCCACACCAGCCAAGCTCTTCTCCAAAAAAAAAGATTGCACACGTCCGGTGTTTTCTTAATTATCTTACGCATCGTATCTGTTTGGTTTGCTACGCCGTTGTGATTTGTTTGTCTGTCTGTCTGTCTACTACGGGACACAAATTCGTTTTCGAAAATATGATCGATCTGTATCACATTTAGGCATACCGTCTATGCTGTTCCGCTCGAGAGACGCAATACGGAGCGACGTAAATGCGTCTCGGCCTTTAGCGTTCGGATCGATTCGACCCAATGCATATTTGCATGGGCGCGTGGAAGCACTGGCTCGCTCGATGATCTCTCGGATTGTCGTTTGCAGTGCAGCTTTACGCCGTGCTTTTGACGCATAGAGTATGGCGCCGGCGTTAGCTCCGCTGCATACACACACACACAAACACACGTATGTACATATCCACAACACACGCATGCAACGAAAACATTGTCAGCCATTCTCGTCCCAACCTCGTCACTCACTATTCAGCTACAGCATACCTATGCGGTGTGTTCAAGCTAATACAGCAGACATATGCCAATTAATATCCAACCCGTTCTGATCGTCTCTCTCTCTCTCGCTCGCTCGCTCTCGCTGCCTCTTAACGGAGCGGTACGTACTCAAAAAGCGACGTTCGACGTATACTGTGAACGATGAACCGTGCAGCGCGCGCAAAGTTGGCGTAATCGAAGCAAATTCAGCCACGAAACCTTCTAATCGTAGTTTCTACTACTACTACTTTTTTATTCATAAATATGTTACAACCATTTCTCAAAGGAACCGCTTTACTTCGTTGAATAACAGAGGTTCTTCTATGCTCTCAGTGTCTTCGCGACTGCTAAGTTTGGCCGCTCGACCTCGGCGCTTCTTGCGGACGTTGTCGGCGCACCTGTTCCGTTTCCAGCTCGTTTTTCTTTCTTAAAACTCTCTCCACCAGGCTTACTCTTAGATCCCATTTACGCTCGTCCTCAAACATGGGGGCAATTAGGTCCATCACCGCCGCGTCCGAGAACGCAAAACCAACCACTATCGGAGATCCGGTACGTGCGTCTTCTAGTGCTGGGCAGAGGAAGGCGGTGTGGGTAACATCGTCAACCTCGCCGGTGATCCCGCACGTGACGCACGCAGGATCCAGAGCTTTGCCCATCCTGTGCAGTTCTTTCTGGAAGCACTCATGCTGCGTTATCACCTTCGTCAAGTGATAGGTGACGCTTCCGTGTTCTCTGTTATACCATTTCTTGAGATCCGGAATGACCCGGCGGGTGCCCGCTCCCGGTGCCTCCGATGGCATTTGACTCCATTCTTGTTGCAACTCTTCTAGCGTTTGCTTTCTAGCTACCGCCTTCTTCTGCCATTTTCGCCTCCGCCGGATCCGCTCCTCAATCAGCCTAGACCATGAAATGAGTCTGGCTATCGCAATGACTGCTATCGTCTTAAACGTGCTGTATGCGATTCTAATTGCCAGCCTTCGCTGCGCTTTTAAAAGTTTTTTCCGGTTCTTCTTTAGCTTCATCGCGTTCGGGCCAATGTGGGAGCAGCGTAAAGCACGGCCGACTCTGCCACGGAGGCAAGAAGCCTCCTTTTGCCCTCCGCCGCTCCCCATGTTCTCGGCAGGATCTTGGCCAGGCTATTGGCAAGTTTTTTCTGCCTTGGCGGTGACCTTCTCAATGTGCTCGTTGCCGGTGAGAGCTCTATCGATGGTCACGCCCAGATATCGGGTAGACTTTCTGATCAGCAGAAAGCAAACAAATCAAGGAGACTATCGCGCTGATTGATATCCAGGGCGAGGTAACGCCGCGCGTGCGCATAGAACTTAACTGTATAGTACAACAACAGGTCAAACCTAGCCGATAAGTTATCTTAGCAAGACAAAGGGTAATTCATTCAGTAATATAATGTAAGCAAATCAATAAACACACTTTTGTACTGCAAATCCTCGCGCCTGCTTATTAGAACATAGCTGTCTGTGCACTTTTACATCAAGCTTAAAAATAACTCCAAACTACCATTCTTTATTTAGGCGTTCTTCTCGCAACCCTAAAAAGCCTACAACTAACTGAGTAAAAACAACAAACAATTCGACTGAAATTTTTAGTGTTTGCTTAAATGTCGTCAAAATTTAAATGAGGCAGCCAGCACGACAACTCACTAAAATGTTTGGGCTGACCCTCAGCCAAGATTTAACGTCCACGGAACTGTGTTTCACATTGCTTCATAGACGGACAACCCCCAGAAATACAAATGTGCGACGGTGGGTCTCGAACCCGCGCATCTATGTGTCTCCTCCGATCACGAGACGCAGGCGGAATGCACCACGCCACCGGGCCCGACAACTCAAGAAGAGTCCTCTAAACTTAATCATCCTTGCAGTCACACACAACTCAATCTTTGTGATCTAATCAGCAATCTTTGCGCGTATACCGTCCTTGTGCCATTGATTGACTAGCATTGACTAGAAGCATAGAAACAATAACGCCCGTTTTCGTCAGTAAAGCGCTAACAGAGTGTGCATGCGTCTGTGTGACTATTAGGGGAAAAGGGCAAATACGATGGCGCCTTTTATATTTAGCCACGTACCTCGGAAGCGTGAGAAGTAGATTAGATAGAAGGTCCGCCTGAACCGCTGCCACTATTGCGCAGGGCCCCTGCCGGTACTGCACGAGTCCGAACGACGCCATACTGGACGGGTTTTGAAACTTGAACCGCTGGCCGAGCCATTCGGCACCAAAAGTTTGGTCTGGGTACTGGTGTCCAAAAAATGCCTCATGCAGCGACTAAAACACGCACAAAACACGTTAAAGCCAACATGCCTCATAGTATGTAGGTGGTAGATATATAAGAGATAGATAGACAGATATCTGTATCTAGTTCGTAGGATAAACGTTAGTCACAAGAGCAACACAGCCAGAAGCGCTATGATGCCAACTCGTGATATTACTCGAATGACGAATACACATTCGGTGTAAACGAAGACCCTTTACAGTTTTGCTCTCGGCTCTTCTCTAGCTCTCTCTCTCTCTCTTTAATGGTCTCGGTTATTCGTAAGGTGTTAATTATGCTTGTAAGAATCTTGAGTCTTCAACCATGGTTGGTGTACGTACGACCGATTTGTTGTCGTTCACACCACATTTGTACTGCACAATACACAAAGCACGTCAAGTGTTGGCCATTATGCGTATATATATATATATATATATGAGGGAGTTATTACTAAGATGTGCAAGTGTCTAAGATTGGCCACGGGGGACCTGCGTGCTAGTGAATTTTTCCGGCAAAGGCTGTCATTGGATATACAACGTGGTAACGCCAGGGCGGTGCTTGGTACCTTGTCCAGGTGGTCGACACCAGGCCTGGACCTAGGGATGGTGTAGTTCGTCGTCACGTTCGCTGGGGGACAATTGTTTACACCCCGTTATGAGTTAAATAAAATTAATAGCATTGTTATATATATATATATATATATATATATATATATATACATGGCAGGCGTCGCATCGCTAAGTAGTTGAACAGGGTCAATAAGGCATCATGGCTGATTATTGTTGATGCCCCTGATGTCAACTCTGCCTTTAAGGCGCTTCGGAGCACGCTCAAATCCATACACAATCAAGAGTTTTCTGTGTCTGAACTAAACGGGACGGGGACTCGTTTGTTTTCTCTGCAGGTCTTCGCAGGTTAAGACACAATGCTTACAAGCTGTCCCGTGGGTATCGTAAACTAAAAACACCTAAAACTAGGACAGCGTACTCATCTACAAGAAAGACATATACAACCGCTGTCCATCGAACTCTGTTTGTCGTTCTCCAAAATGTTTTTAGGCGGCTCTGGAAATTTATAAATAAGACGTGCAATAGAAGCCACTGAAGACTAGATAGAGCTTCCCTCGTTCTTGACCACAAGCTCCGGTTGTTAACTGATGCCCTTCAGCAGCCGTCTCGAGGTGCTGAGGGCCATGGACTCCTTGCGAGCCGGTTGGACGATTTGCAGTCTTGGCGTGCCTGCAAAACTGCTGAAGCTAGCGACCCCATTTATAGTGTGGCCCTTGGCTAATGTTAGCGTCTCGTTTTAATTGCCACTTAGAACATATCGACGTCCACTGACCTGATCAGCTTGGCTTTCGTCATGGTCGGTCAACGGATGCGGTGCTTTAATACAATACAAATATCTCCTTTATCTAAAAAGGGGTTGAATAAAGGCAATGAATTGCTCGCATTCGCGAGCTAGGCGAGCTGTTCGCCAAACAAATGAAGTGGTTAACGACTGCCACACTGGCAAGCACGGGAGGTTGAATGGCACCGCGACTTCGTAGGCTGTTTGATTGCACGTAGTAGTACCTATGAATCTGATCGTATGATTGCGTATGCGATCTTCAAAAACGCGGTAGCCAACACGACATGGTACTCTGCGGCACTTGGGAGTACGACTGTCACGCGTCAAGTTGCACCTTCTTTAAAAACTTGTTCTGAATACGCTGCAGCAGACATATATCTTGTCGTAGAAAGGTGCCCACACATAGCTCAGTATTATAACCATTTTGGCACTACGAGGGCTTCTTAAAGTCGCGTGTATTTGGAGGCATCTTGCGATGAGAATACCCTCAGTATCAGATTGCTCAGTCGAGAGGCAGCTTTGGCTGAATCGGCAATGCGTGCCCGAAACTTCATATGCCTATCGAACGTAACTCCTAGGTCCTTGTAGGATGTTACCTCAGGTATAGAGAAATCTTTTAATGGTCAAATGCTCCTGTCAAATGCTCGCGAGAAATCAAAGTAGCTCGTGTGTATGGGGATGGCCCTACTATACGCGATAGCCCACTCATGGTAGACCTTGGCTACGGCATTTGAAGTTCCCAATACTCACAAAGAAGTCAGCTGGCAAACCCTTAAGTGCCGGTTGCCCGAGATTTGGAGTTCGCTGTCTAGCAGCCTAAGATAATTTACTTCCTTAAGAATATTTAAGCGAGAGTTAAAAATACCTCGTGTGTAGCTCATGAACTCTTATACGTGGTTACTACTATTGTTAGGCTAGTTGCTACCAGATAGATTTTCAGCTTATGGCATTGCGACGGCATAGGGACTTCTGACTAAAGCTGAGGTGGTGTTGTGTGTTATACACCCTGTGATGCATCTATTACTTGTGATGTTACGTACGATTGTTGAGTATATCATTTTCAATTTATCACTATTATTATATATCACCTTTATATAACATTCTTACTTTGAGAACTAAGCATTGTAAAATGCAGTCCTAATGATAAACCGCGTTGTTAATCAATCAATCAATAATAAACAAAGTATATATATATATATATATATATATATATAGGGCTACAAAAAAGTCTTTTCGGTTTTGGCGCTATAAAGAAAACACATATATAGGAGACACGGGAGGTCTTATTGATTTATATATTCTCCGCCGGAAATACAACCTCTGCCCAACGATTTACAATTCCTTTTCTGTAAAAGTCTGGGTTTTTAGTGGCAAAATATTATTTTAGTCCAGAACGCACGTGTTCGATAGAAATGCATTTTTACCACTTAAAAATGTTTGCATCGATCTGAATAGGTGGTGATCAGATGATGCTAAGACGGGGGAACACGGTAGATGTTCCAAAACTAATTAACTTACTTAACTATTATTAGATGATAAATACACGGCCGT